>CM061749.1:46072982-46375915 GCA_030979885.1 Lolium multiflorum | reverse complement strand
ACATGTTCTATGTGTACACATAAAGTTTCACGTAAAACCAACAATTTTTGTACCATGTGTAAAAAAGACAAATAATGCCTCGAGAATTAGACTATTTTAACACCAAAAATTTGTCTTTTTAGTACAGAGCACAAAACATATCGGTTTTTGCTGAAACAACTTTGTGAACATGTAACATGTCAAGGTATACACGAGGCATTTTTGTTTTTATTTTTTTAACATTTGGAAATATGTTTAATATGTATTTCAAATAAAGGGTGCATATCCACCCGGGTGCAGAAACACCCTGTCCAATGTATCTCTTTTTTTGAGCATAGAGGTTTCTCTATCTATCTCTATCTCTACTATATAAAAAGGAGGACCTGGTTCTGTTTCCTCCAGTTAAAGGTTTTGTTCTACATATTTTTATCTAACAATTTTGACCTCCCACCAAATCTACACTATTTAATTTAATCTCTATCTCTATCTCTAATTCTCCGGAACGCGCTGAGAAATGGTCCAGTCCCCGCAATTCTCGGAATATTTTATAATACACCACACTTTTCTTTGATTCTCTATTATTTGCCATGTGACCACCATATGTCAGTGACAATGACAGGTGGTGGTCATGTGGTAAATAATATAGAATCAAAGAAAAGTGTGGTATATTATAAAATTCCCCCGCAATTCTCTCCCCAACGCTCCTGTGCGAGACAGAAGCGTCGTCCCCCCACCCTTTCCCTCTCTCGTCCATCTCCCCAGGGTTCCGGCGCTGCTCCCTTGAACCACCGTGTTGCTGGTCGTTGAACTCAAAAGCGGGATCCCCGCTCACTGCGCCATGGGAGTCGTCGTTCTGGCAGCACCGTGGAGGTCCTCGCCCCCGATGCCGATGCTGCCCATCATCCCCATCTCGATCGTCACCGGCGCTGCAGCGCGTCCCGCGCGCCGCGATTCGCAGCGAAGCAGCTCCGTCGTCCCTAGATTGCTTCTGCTCGGTTCTTATGGTGAGCATCAAATCCCATGATTTTCTTGTTGTTCTGTCTCGATTGGGTAGCACGGTTAGAGCAGGGTCTTTGTGCATCTACACACGCACGCGCATCCAACTCGCCCTAGCTGCGCTCCTCCACCCCGCGCCGCCCTGCCCCCCGTCGCGCCGCCGCCGACTCGCCCTGCCCCCCGTCGCGCCGCCGCCGCCGACTCGCCCTGCCCCCCGTCGCGCCGCACCACCGCCTCGCCGCCTCGGCCCCGCCACCGCGGCGACAGCCGCCTCCTCGCACAGGGCCGCCTTCTCCTCGCGCGCAGGGACCCCGTCAAGTCGCTCACCTCGCAGGTAACCTCTCCTTGCTCTCATCTTTCTCCCTGTACCTGGTTGCTCGCTCGATCCTCAAGCCAGCGCCGATCGATCGATTCAGTAGTAGCAGTATAGCAAGCCGTGATGATGATGCTGGTGCGCAACGGCAGCCTCGTGTGTAGCTTGTAGCTTCTCTGGTCATTACATTTACTTTCCCGTGTTCCAAATTACTAAGTGTCACATGTTTGATAAAATTTGATCTAGACACACACATGTATTCAGACACGTTTTAGTGTACAGTGTTGCTTATTTTGACACCTCAAAAAAATCATGCATGCACTGCATGGATCTAGAGAAAGTGTTTGCCGCGTGCTTCTGCTTAGCACTCTCCCGGTTTCGAACTCTAAGAATGTTCTACATATTTTATATGAGCTACATGCAGATTGAAAATTTGAAAATGAGTTATTCATTGGATCTTGTCGCTATGCAGGCGATGCTTCGAGGTGGACACGGGGGGCAGCGTGGGGGTCTTTGAGGGCATCCCGGATACTTCTGAGATGGACACAGGGCCGGCGTCGCGAAGTCTTTGAGGAAGTCCGGATCTTCTTACGCCGATTTTATCGTGCGTCAGGTAAAAATCTTGCCCCTATGTACCTAGGTTTTGTCTAGATCACCAAGTATGTAAGCCCCAAGCATGAGTTATGTGTGCGTAGATCTTGTTGCTATGCGAGCGATGCTTGAGGAGTGGACAGGCGGCGTCGCGGTAGTCTTTGAGGGACGTCCCGGATCTTCTTCGGCCGATTCGCTCACGCGTCAAGGGTAAAAATCTCGCCCCTATGTACCTCGTTTTGGGGTCTCGTCCTCGTGTGTCGCGTTACCTGGCGTCTTTTCCGACCCTAAGGGATTCCACGCAGATAATATGCATTAGTGGTCTCGCATATTATGAAGCGTACTCTTATGGCATTTATCGGGACAGTCGGCGGATCCGTAGTTGGGTACGTTCTCCCTGCTCTGCGATCCGAGTCAGGATTTCGGCAGCGCCTCCCCGTTGTTCTCCGGATGCACACCCCTCTCGGCTTTTGGCCGAGATGTGTATCGGGAGAGCAGCGAGGGAAGGGGTGTTCTGAAATTACTATCTCGGTCTTGAAGGAAAAATGCTCAATCTCTGAATCCGGCGACTGCTAAGAAACCACCTACAATGTAGAGATTCGAGGTTGATGCATCGTAAAAAAGGAAAAATTAAATACGGATCATGTTTGATATAAATTCTAAGTTTGTCTGTTTTGGTGATTAGGGGGAGTGAATCAACCGTGGTAGGTGTACGATGGCAGAAGTCGGTCCGTGGAAATATCTTGAGAATGGGAGAAAAGACTAAGCAGTTCGTGGACAGGGCGTTTGACATCCCTAGCAGACCTATTTTACCCTTGTAGTAAGTGCGTAACCAAGAAACACAGGACAAGGAAACTATGAGTCATCTGATCAAGTCCGGGTTCAAACCGTCGTACAAGATTTGGACTTTTCATGGAGAAAAGCCGAAGAAACGTGCTAGGAAGGAGGTGCGGCAAATTCAGCACGAAGAATATGATACGCTGGGTTGATAGGTGCCTAGAACTTGGCTAATAGTAATGTGCCTGAAATCATGTAGAGGCGGAGACACCTAGGGATGCGGAGACAAGTGAGGAGCGGAGGAAAACACAAAGAAGTATTACGAGGCTTTGTTTGCTTTGCAGAAACCCCATGAAAATACAGAGGTTGCCCAACTAGATGCCATCGCTGGCCTTATGGCCTTGAAGTGCCACAGGAATCAGAGATCGGTTCGATGAACTTCTGGTCGTCGTTGGCAGCATTCTGCTGAAAGGGCACCTCTCTTGCCGCAAAACTTCTACTATTAGAAAAAATTGCTCAGTGACCTCAAGATGTCATCTCAGCAGATACATTGTCCAAAGGGATGCATGCTATTGAGAGAGGGAGTACAACACAAATTATTGCATCATTACAGCTCTAAAATACTTGATTCAGTAATGGTCTTTCCTACAGAGACACTCAGGATGAAAGGTTTTCTCCAGAGCGCGCTCTAATAAATGATTTTGTGTATGGAGTAGTGTCGCAATCCGGGTTAATGATGACACCGGTTAAACACGAAAAAGGTTACGCCAAGGGATCCGTTATCACCGATGTTGTTTGCATTGTAGCGGATATACTGGCTATACTCATAGAGCGGGCGAAGGCTGATGGCCAGAGAGTGATTCCACATCGGTTGATGGTGGTTTATCTATACTTCAATATGCCGACGATACAATTCTGTTTATGGATCATGATCTTGAAAAAGCTCAAAATCTGAAATTAATTTTGGCGGCTTTTGAGCAGTTGTCAGGATTGAAAATCAATTTCCATAAAAGCGAATTGTTCTGTTTCGGTGATGCCCAAAACGATACGGCTCTGTATACAGAGTTGTTTGGTTGCGGGCAAGGCCAATTTCCTATTCGTTATTTGGGTATTCCAATTCATTATCGGAGACTTACAATCGTGGAATGGAAATTAGTGGAAAAAATACACAAACGCCTTAGTAGTTGGAAGGGTAAATTGTTGTCCATTGGAGGAAGATTGGTGCTCATTAATTCGATACTCACAAATATGGTACTGTATATGTTATCTCATTCTTACATCCTACAGAAAGAATTCTGCTCAGCTAGATTACTATCAGATCAAGTTCTTTTGGCAGGGAACAATGAGAAAAAGAAATATCGGTTAATAGTATAGTTTGTAGTCCCAAGATCGAAGGGC
This sequence comes from Lolium multiflorum, assembly GCA_030979885.1. Taxonomy (NCBI): domain Eukaryota; kingdom Viridiplantae; phylum Streptophyta; class Magnoliopsida; order Poales; family Poaceae; genus Lolium; species Lolium multiflorum. Next base: position 46,371,861 of record CM061749.1, on the reverse strand, counting down.
TTGGAGTTCATGACCTGGAGGTCAGGAATTCAGCTCTGCTGGAAATGGTTGGGCTACTTACTGAGGATGGGACTTGGCAAACTATTCTTAGGAGAAAAGTATATCGGTTAGAAGACATTATCCCAAGTGGTTTATTACAGGATTCTCATCTGGACTAGTCTGTGGCGACAAAAAATGTGTTCTTTATGTGCTGTGACAGTACTTTCTCTCAATAGATAGAACACCAGAGATACAGTTACGGGAAGTTGCTTGGCTGAACAATGCACCCTTGATGGTATCACCTGTATACAGGATTGCTCGTCGCCAAAGGTGACCATCTGGCTGGCTACCTCACCTCCCGAATGTAGCGTTCAGGCAGTTGTTTGGACAAAGACTTGTGGCATGGAATACCTAATTCACCGGCTCTAAGATATTCATTTATCACACAATAACAATTTAGATGGAACCTTCATGTGAATGGTACTTTCTCTGTAAAATCTTTCTACAATGCGATCCTTCTTTCTGATTTGCAGTTGACAGCAATAGAAGATTTGGAAGATGAGAATGCCATTAAAAATTAAAAATTTTGGATGGTATCTTAGTGCGTGAGATTATTCTCACCGAAGACAATCTTGTTAAGCGGAATTGGCATGAAAGTACAAAAATGTGTTTTTGTCATCAGGACGAAACAATCAAACACTTATTCTTCCGGTGCCGTGCAAGATCTATATGGTCTGTCATCCAAGTAGCGTCTACCTTGTCTCCCCCAGTGTCGCCAATGTTTTTGGCAATTGGCTTCATGTAGATTCAAAGTTTAAGTTGCTTCTTAGGGTGAGGGCGCTAGCAGTTATCTGGCGCTTTGGCCATGTAGAAGCCAAACAGAAGATCTTTAATGACAAAAATTTTCTTTGTTGCAGGTCATCTGCAGATGTACAGGTATTCTCTCATGGTTATCTCTACAGTGAGTGGAGAACCGACAGCTATTCCTGAGTCTTTATTACGATTTGGACGGCGAGGGATACTTTTTCACTACATGGGTGGCAGCATAGTCTGCGGATAGAGCCCCACTTACACTTTAGGCGTTATATGATTCATCATTCCGATATGTATCTCGCCTAGTTTTTATTGTTATCCTTTTGGACTTGAGACAACAACACAACTGTGTGCATCCTGGTTATGCGAGAGGCTGGATGTAATTGCTTATTAAAGTAATAAAGCATGCTATCGACTAGGTACTCTGAGGTTGACACCAATGGTGATGGTGAGAAGAGGCAGACCACGGTTGCCAGAATATCCTCCGGCCTCTTCCGGTCCTACCGAGGATCCGACTCTTCTTTGACAGGAATGCGCAGCGAGATGAGGTGGGCTGCTAGAAGAGATCGGACAGAGACGATTGGCAACACTACTGGGAAAAGCCTGGGTGGAGGCAAGTGGTGCGAGCGCACCACACCCCAAGGATGTACGTAGGTGGAAATGATTGCCGGCGCACCACATTTGAACGCGCAGCGATGAAGGACTACGCCGAGCGCACCTCGGGCAAAGGCTCGTGGCGCTATTTCACAGCATGGCCCGGCCGGTCAGGCCAGGCCCAGAATCATTAGGCGCCAGCGCCCCGGTGGTGCGCGGTGGAGAATTCTGTGCCGGGCGCACCCTGGGCCGGTGCGCCGACAATGATTCTTGGGCCTGGCCAGGGTGATATCGAAAGGGGTATATGTTGCCGGCGCACCATGGTCCAGGTGCGGAAATGAGAGTTATTTCAGCCACCAACCAGCACACTCACTCACACCCTCACTACACTCCACTTCTCCACACCGAGCCTTCTCCCAACCCAGCTCATTTTGCCCATTTCTATCCCCAATTTCACCAATTTGACCGAACAAAATCATATTTTTTGAGCAAGTCTTCCCATCCTACAGCCATCTCCCACATCCCCCTGTAGATCTAGATGTACTATCCCGTGACCGCTCAATCTGGATCTAGATCTAGAAATTAAAACTTCCATCGCCATTGGCATCGGCGGTCATAAACGTATTCTTGATCTTTGCCAATAACGAATATCTCAAACAAATAGGTGATTAATGAACAAAATGATAAGGAATGTAATCAATGTATGTTGGACATTTTAAGACAAAGCTCGAGTGTGGCATATATATATGTTGTGCTTGTGCTTGTGTGTGTGTTGGCGTTGAAAATGAGTTGCCAGCGTTGCGCCGAGATGTTGATTCTTCAAGTTTCCGTTTAGGCACATTTCACGCTCCTATGTCCTACAGTGTAGGAAGGTCATGCGAAATTTTCCGTGAAAACTACAATGGATGGTTCTAATGAATTATGTAATCTTACCATCACGGTGATAATAGTTGCCGAGATGGTGGCTGTCGTGATGAATATCTGAAACACGTGATCATCGACGTAGCATGAAAATAACACTTGCGGAGGTATTGTGTCCGTTGCGGAGAATCTATGAGAAATGGTTTGACCGTGAGCAAGTGCAGGCACCTGCTTTCACTAATGGTTTCATGCATAGACACACTCGTGGATGAGTGATGATGGCGAGGAGGTCAATGGGGCGACGGCTGGTAAAAATAGCGTAAGAAGGAGGCATCATGATATTGATAACGATGAAGAAGTTTGCGTACACTTAGCTTTGACAACGCCCGGCGGCAATGCTTGTATGGCGACAATAACCTTGGCGACGGCTGAAGAGTGCGCTAGCTTGATCGTGCGGGACCCTCATCTTCAAGATCTGCTTCTCGAAAAGGCGAAAGGCGCCAAGCGGAAATCAAAGCTTAACAACTGGAGATAGACTCGAACACTCCGTTGTACGACTCAGGTCGCGGATTGGGGGAGTCTCGCTTGAAGAGTAGCTCTCGATGTGCTGGAGATGAAGGTGAAACACGGATGGACGGACCCAGAAGCGTCGACGACCTCACAGATACGTAAAGATCTCCTTTGCCCGGGAACAGTGTCCACGGAAGTCTGCTTCGAGGCAAAGAGAATCACGTACCTCTCGACTTGCCCACGAAAGTATCACAAGTCATGACATCATGTGCAGGAGCATGGACAAGACCGTGTCTACATGTGCTGAGCTGAACAGTACAAAGAAGGAAGAAGAAAGCTCCTCGGAGAAAGTTGTGTGGTACTTCCAGCTAACCCGACACACACAGCAGGTTCTCGGACCTTAAGGCTTAGCTCATGCGCTGTACCTTGAAAGAAAGGAGCGGTGTTGAATGATAAGCGGATTAGGCACCCAGTGCTAAGCGCACCCCTTGGATGCAGCCGATGAAAGCATTAGACAATGAATTCGAAGTTTTGGGGCAGATCTACCTGGAAGCATCCAGGTTAGGTGCGAAACACGGGCAGTTCAATCCGTTAGGAGAGCAGACGACACATAGCATGACCGTGTTTGTATGGATCTACAACCTCCCGCCCTGGCTGTGCATGAAGGAAGTACATACAGTGAGTATACTAATTCAAGGCAAAGCCAGGAAACGATATCAACATGTGTCTCGAACTATTAAAGGAGGGGCTTGCTTGAAACGTTGTGGCGGAGGAAGGGGTAGATACATAGGGCCGTCACGAAGAATATTTCCCTTTGAAGGCACGTTGATCACGGCAGTGCGGGACTACACTCAGGATGCGGTTACATTGCTGTGCGGTGTACTTGGCATGGACTGAGCATATTAGAGGTGCATGGAAAGAGACGATTTTGCAGCTTGGTAAGGATGGCTCTTCACAAAAGCAGTTTATGGGGCATGTGAAGGTAGACTGACCCGTGGAGAAAGCGTGGAGATCCGTTCGATGGTACAAATGAACCCGAGGACCTGCATCAAGAAGCGCTGAAGAGATGGAAAATGTCTGAAAGGTTGGAAGGTGCCATGCAGAAAGATTCGTCAAAAGCCTGGAGAGAAGAAGAAAGAAAAGGAAAAGGCGCTCATTGGTGTATGGAAAAGAATTAAAGTGTTTGGGACTTAACGTCTGGAAGTGCCAGTACACCTCCACGCATGATATCGCCATGTACAAACGTAATAAAGAGCACACTTGGCACTCTTCTCAACATGCCGGACCGGACCAAAGATGGGCCAGAAATCAAGAGCAAGGACACGAAGTTTTGGGCAAGAGCTTCAGATCCCGGCGGCCCAAGAGGGACGGTCGGAGGAGGAGGCGGACGGCGATCAGAAGCAAAAGGGTTAAGCAGCCAGACTATTACATCCCCACTCACCATTTCCCTTTTAGTCCGACAGTCGTCCAATTTTCCAATTGCCTTGTAGAGGTCGAGTGCCCGCCCAGAGTTTTCCAAGACTAATAGCGGTCTGGACCCCAAACGAAACTTCAGCGGCATGAAGTCTCATGTCTGTCACGTGATGACGCAGATTCTTCCGGTTGCAATCAGAGGTATAATGAGATGATGCATGTCCGTTGCTTAGGTAGACTCTGTATTCTTGACGTCCTGCTAGGAAGTCGATAGCGTGAAAAAGCTTCATGAGCTCCGGGGAAGAGATCGTGATGGTCTATGTGAGATGGAGATGTACTTCCGCCTGCATTTTTGACGTGTTGGTCCATCTGTTGGTCCATATCATGGATGATATCATTCAGTCAGGGCGGCTTTGTTCTTAACATGATGGTTTGAAAGAATGAATGGAATTATTAAAAAGGATAAGTTAGCATGGTCACATCAGAGATGGAAGCATCGTCTGGAGGCTGGCTCTGAAGGTGCATCTCTTTAACATGAATTATCTAACCATCGAGGACCTGTTGGTTTCTTTTTCAAAACAATGCCTATGTGAGTTAGAAGTGAGCACAAAAATGGAAGGAAAGACTGCATTGCACATGTCTGGTGAGTTCAGAGCGCACAAGCAGGAGCCAGCAATGGCGCTAACATTGACTTGATGATCCTTGGTTAGAAGCACAAAACCATGATAGAGAAACGTGTAAGCCGATAGTGACGATATCTGGAGGAGCACAACTCCTCTTCAGTAGGCGGTTCAAAGACCACGTGATGCTGTCCCCCACCAATGGATTACGACAAGGATAAATTAGTATTGGCCTTGTCCATATTGCAACAACATCATGACTTATAGCGTCACGATATCGCGGGTACATTCTGCGGAAGAAAAAGGCAAACGGAGTGTTGCGAACTCAGAAGTAGTGGATTCCTGGAGCGTTGTATCAAAGGCTAAATCCTCTTTGGAAGATAAAAATCAGGAAAGTAGCTCATTGAGGGAAAATGATCATTCATCTGGATTGGGCTAAACGTGGAAAAGAGACCGCGATGCCGCACGCATGTTTCTGCGACCAACAAATCAAGTCCACAGAAGCACCACCCGCGCAGAATGAGCCATGGGTGCTGGCGAACGCGTGCACCAATGCTTCTTCACAACCGACCCATCCAGGCCTAGGCGTGTTATCGTGAGGAGAGGCAGGGACCATTGTTGGAATGGATGGTGTAAAAACTACAGCAGGAAGACTTGAAGGATGGAGAGTCGGAGACAATGATGGAAGAATCGAGGATGAGGGCACAACATACACACACACAAAAGAAGCGGACACGCTTCTGCCGGTGCGAGGTCGTACCAAAAGGAAGGTGCGACAGAGCTAAATTGTTCAACGACAAGCAAGAAGCGAAGAAACGAAACCTCTTACCTCTCAAAGCTGATGATGTAAAATTTATTTACAAATCTATAACTCATATTTTGTGTAATTCATAACTACTCATATGGTCATGGCCAATATTTTATGTATGACTAATTAATATTGTGTTGGTCAATATTTTATGTATGTATATATAACTCATATTTTTTTTGTAATGCCTAATTAACTCATATTGCTTTGTTATTATCTTGAAAAGAGAAGGAAAAAATACTATAGGATTTGTGGGAAAAGAAAATAAACATAAAAGAAAGTGAAAAGAAATAAAGAAAAGAAGAAAAATAAAATAAAATAGAAAAAGGAAATGTTTTAGAAAAGGAAAAAATAGTATAGGATTTGTGTTGGTCAATATTTTATGCATGCATGTATATATAACTCATATCTTCATGTTTTTACATAACTCATGCATATTGCTTTGTTATTATCTTAAAAAGATAAGACATAAATATAATGCATAACTCATTTTTTGTATATGATTTGGGAGGAAAGAAAATAAACATAAAATAAAGTGAAAACAAATAAAGAAATGAAGAAAAAGTAAAAGTAAAATAGAAAGGAAATGGCCAGCTTTGAGCTAGAATCAAGTGTAGCCGGACCCATGTTATGCAGCGCACCACTGTTTGGTTGGAGTAGATTGTCCCGGCCAACAAAGCAGTCTTAGCATTACATGGGTCCGGCTATACTGGGACTTAGCGCCCGCCACTTCTCCCTCATTCCCCAATCGAGACGAACCCTAACCCCGCGCCTTTGTTCTCTGCTGCAGCACGGTCGATCTCGAGCACCGCCGTCCTCAATCTCCCCTCCACCATCCTCACCTAGCCCCCACCCCCATACACGCCGCCGCGAGCCTGGACCAAGAGGACCGTCTGTCGCATCATTGGAGACCGGGACGTCGGCACGACCGTTAGGTGAGGACATCAGCGCTGTGCCGTTGGAGTAGGGGCCGTCAGCTTTGTGAGTTTGGTTCCCTCCCCTTCCCTCTTACTTCCCTCTCCCCCCATGCCCTCTTGATTCTCCTCCAACAAAGAAATTTTGTTCAACGAAATCCTCCAATAGTTCTCTGCTCGTGTGATTACATTTAGCATCAGTTTCTAGTTCTTGTAGTAATGAAATTGAAACACAATGCAATAGGGTTTGAAACTAATTTTTCTAGTTCTTGTTGGTTTGCAGTTCTGGAACATTATTAGTTCTTGTAATTTGTGGGTCTTGATGCTTGAAAATTGCATAGGTACTAAAGTTGCTAAGTGTGTTAGACTGATGTTATTTGCAGCATTTTGATAAAACATGAAATTCAAATGATTGGGCCAATTATCCCAAACTTGCAGTGAGTTATAATGGTGTTTGTAGGTTGCATTTTGTACTGTTTAAACTGAATGATGTGTTTGAGTAACTGAAATTCAAAGGCATGCTTGATTTATATTTTGCAATTTGCTCTGAACATTTCTTGCACTTACAGTCAAACTGGCCCTTTTATATCTCTGTTGCTCCCTATCACTGGTTATATGATTTTGTAGCTGTTCAATGCAAATGAAAATGTAGTAATTTTTAAATGAACCATATAGCAAGATGTTGGCTGCCTGAAGTTCTATAAATGTAGTGCCTTCTATGATAATGTCTATGGTTCATTTAAATTGAATTTGTCTAGATGTTGGCTGGTTGATATAGCAATAATGCTCTCTGGTTCATTTAAAAAATGATGAAATGAACACTTTAGGGTTCAATTCATTCTGTGTTTCATTTAAAACAAAATAAATGATGTACATGGTTCTCTCGTTCATGCTTATTCTACTGGAATCAAGTTGAAAATGAACTTTATATATGTTGGTTTAGTTGGTTTAGATGAAAGCAAATGAAATGTGATAAGTTGAAAATGCTCAATTGTTTACAAATGCTCATGCATGCTCACTGGTTGTAAATTAATTTGGTTCAAAATGAAAATGCATCATTACCTACTGCCAAAAAAGAAAATGAAATAGAGGTTTGGCTCAAAATTGATTTTACTTGCAGTAGCTAAAATAGTTCAATTCATTCTTTTAAATTCATTCTCTGGTTCAATTCATTTATGCTTGTTTGAGATTTGAGATATGGTGGTATGGTAGTTGATTATTCTCTGGACAAGAAAATGCCATTAGGAAAATGGTCCTTAACCAGAGAAAATGGTCCATGCTATTGTTAAATACATGTTATTCTCAACATTTATATGTTCCAACATGAGGAAAATGCTCTACCATTTATATGTTATGAAATTTTGTTTATGTATACATTTTCCATTTTATTTAGTGTTTGAGAAATCTGTCTTAACATTAGTAATTAAATGTTGCTGCTTATTCTATATCATTCATATCTTATGTTGCACTGAGCACTAAGCAGAGTTTGATGTAGCACTGCTTATTAGTAGGTTTAGTTGATAAAGTGGTTCTTCAAAAAATGCCTACGCAAGGTGGTTGATATATAAAATTCACTATGTTCATTCTCTGGTTTTAAATGGAGGTTGTCAAGTGTTATTTTATCTGATGTAAAATGAACTAATGTATATGCTAAAAAGCTAGCTAATTTATGTGGTGATGGTTATGGTGATGCATGGTTATGGAGATGGTTATGGTTATGGTTATGGCATTTATATGTTTGTTTCTGTTAGGGATTGAGTTGCTATTGAGTGCCGGAATGTCGATTCATTTCCGTTCTGGCAGTTCAGCACTCGGCATGACCAATTTTTAGCAAAGGTCATGCCGAATTTTCCAGTGAATTCTAACTCTTTTTCATCTTCTATTAGTGCAAGCCACCCTGTCGTCTCAAGAAGAGTTAGAGGACACAATGCACTTCTTTAGGACGGAGGAGGATGCCGAGGCCGTGTTAGCGGCAGGGACCATAGATGGAGGATGCAGCGGGGTAGTCACGAGCCGAAGCGCTTGGAGGCAGCACGCACGGGGTGAGTACTCACGAGCCTAGCGGCGATGAAAGGAACGCCAGGCCGCTTTAGCGACGAGACAAGCGCGACGATCCTAGCGCTGCCGGGAGTAGTGGCACGGGACAAGTGGGCCAGGGCCGAAGGCAAGGCGCACAAACACGTCACACCGGCAGGGAATGTCTGAAGGTGGACCCATGATGGTTTGCCGGTGCAGCCTGAGGATGTGCCAAAGTACGAACAGCCATGTATCCTGGGAGGGTAGTCGTCTTGAGACGGGACTGAGCTGAGAGCAGCTGCGAGCCCAGCTCGTGCGGAGTTGCACGACGTGAAGTTCCTAGCGATCGCCTCAGGTCATCAAACCAACAACATTGCGAACTCACAAGCCCTCTGAAGTTCACCAAACACCTCAGAGCTATAAGTACATGGTCGAGCTGATTGCTGAGGGCAAAGGTTTGAAGAGGTCCACTCACGCTTTCCATGTCACCCAAGCGGACTTTGATGCTTTGGCCAATGAAGAGCTACACAGCAAGAATCGCAAGTTGTGGAAGGAAATGGGGAGCTTGTCGGCAACCACACCTTGGGAGCCGTGGGTACGAGGAAAGGGGCCCTATTGGGCGAAGGAGGACGAGGCGTATATAAAGCCGGCATTGAGAACCCCTGGCTCAAGTACAAGGACCCGCTTGAAAGAAGATTCATCAGGTCGGTACCCTAAGAAGAAACTACCGAGGGAACTTGTCAGGACCCGAAGGTCGTAACCGACATAATTTGGTTCACGACCAGAAGTCTGGCGTTGGAGAAAAAACTGGTAAGCAATTTACCGTTTTTTATTGATCAAGTATCGTTCATATAATAGATGCAACTTAATGGTTCGCGTTTCTTCAGCAGGAAGAAGAAAGACAAAGACTTTCTCAAGCCTCCCAAGGTGACGAAGGCTCCTCGTCCAGTGCGACGGGCAGGAGTAGCACAGGACAAGCCTCTCGTCGGGCGCTAAACATCGTTAATGAGCATTCACAGAGAAGGCCGCATAGAGGCCGTGTGGCTGGCGCCGGCATGTACAAGTATGGTCACTATGGCTTCGTCTGCGGGAGAAAAATGCACGTGTGAGAGGAAGCAGCGGGAGCGGAGGAAATGAGGAGTCAATCTTAGCCCAAGTCCATTGGTTTGGTACCGCAACGCTACCGCAACTCAAAGCTACACTGCACACAAAGTCAGCTGAAAGCGCGCTGGAGTCCAACAGTTTCAACGCTGCAAGCGTGGTGTGGCAAACAAGGCCCCCGAAAATGCAAGTGGTTAGCTTCGTCGTTTACTCTCATCAAAATGGTGCCGCCGTCCGCCGGCAATGACAATGTTATAATGGAGACTCCTCCGGCCGCCGGCAATGTCGCTGGTGCTAGGGATTCACCGTCCATGCCGGGTAGCAGCCCCTCCGTCACTTGCACGCATGCGCATGTGCTGGCCGTCGACATTCTTCGAGCTCAACGCTTCTGTAATTAACTAATGTGTACATCGAGTTAATATATTAGTTTCATCATCCTTGCCCTCTCTCTAACGCCATACACATGTTCGCCGCTCTCGACGCCATGCACCTTTTGATAGAGTCAACTACTTAGTTAAAATAGGGGTTCTTAGTTCCCCTGGATAAGTGGCACACGATGCGGCGGATGACGTTTGGGTTGAAGTGGATCGGGCGTTACCGCTGCGAAGTTTGTTTCCTCCTAATCAACCGCATGGTGGGTGACGATAGCCCGTGAATCTGGCCTCACTGAAGGTTGCAGTGTCTATGGCCGAAGACCCTGATGGATCAACACCTACGGGTCGATGCAACAAAGACAAGCACCTTGCGCGCTACGTACAGGTCAGCTCCCTCCACGACAGCCAGCGCTCGTGGTCATCGCCTTACCAAGGCAATTGCGAGAGGTGCCCCACCACAACAGCCAGTCGCCAGAGGTCGAGGAATATGAACGTGACAACTTCCAATGGGATATTCCTACGTTTCACAAGTTGTCCATGAGGATGCGCCGGGCTTGAAATATGTGTGCTCCAAGAAGCTGTTCGATTCTCAAGAAACGGCTGATGAGGAGAAAATCATGAGGAGGTCGCCACCACTTGCCGTCAAAATGTTGAGCCAAACACACTCCGTGCTACGACCACTACGGCGATGGATGGTCCACACTACAACCAAGAGAAGGAAGAGGGCAAATAAGAAGGACGCCCAAGACAAGGCGGCGGCGGCTACAGAGGTCCCACTCCTTGACAAGTTGCCAAACAATTGGCGACCTCTGCATCACCGATTGCATTCCGCTGAGGAACGTATCGTGAAGAAAGCTGAGCTTGCATGAGACTGTCGCACATGTGGAGAACCTTTCTTCTCAAATCAAAAGATCTGGTTACCCTCGTACCGTGGCGAAGGTGCCAACCTGGCATGAACCGTCGAGAGCCAGCGGACACTGTGCTTCATCTGGTTCAGCGACATCTTCAGCATCTATCGCATGCAAGCGCTCACTTTAGTGTGGTTCGCCTAGTTGCTCTTAGCATGTCTTCCAGTTGTTGGAGGGCGCCGACCATCGCGATCATGGACCCCTTCTTCTATGCGGAGAGCATCATCTGCAACACGGGGATCGCGGGTGCCACCCAGGTCGAGGATTTCATCTTTGACGAACATTAAGAAGGGCGCCATTCTCATCCCTTACTTCCCAGAGTAAGTAATCACTCGCTAGTCCCCCATCACCATTCTATCTTATATCTCCATTTGCATTTCAAAGGTTAATCGCGTGTTTTCCGCAGAGACAAGTTCTGCACCCTCATCGTCGTGCACCCGCAACACTCGCATGCGTTATCTCGACTGGTGGGGACAAGAAGAAAACTCCCACATCAGGGCCCTTCTCAATGATGCTCTCTCCGGCTTAGCCAACAAGGCAGGCCCCTCAAAGTAGAGAGGAAATCCCGAGGAGGCTTGGTCTTAACCCACACAACCAACTTCCCCTGCCTGGCAGTCGACGCGACAATGGGATGGACGCGTGGTACGCCATCCTTCAGATGCAGGAGTACATAAAGCACGCAGATGACATGTTGCCCGGATAATCTCAAACAGGTTTGCAAACATGGCGGATGTCCCTGATAGAGAGATTAGAAAGAGTGGGGTCGCATCCAGCAGGTCATTTGCACGATAATCTGCGAGGATGTCAACAATAGGTCTGGCGGGTTCTTCCGGCTATGGTCTACCCCTATGACGAGATAGACCTCCGCTTGGAGATGTCGTGATGAGAGACGTTCAACTCGTCGAGGGGCTGCCGTCCATTCCCTAGGCGTACAACCCGATCCTACGAGGAACACTAAAGCTTGAACGATATGTCCTTGAACTTCCGTACTGTAATAATTGCTATATATTCCCATAGAATCGACTAGTTGCTTTTATTTAGTTGTATGAATGTGCATGTGAACATGTGTCTGTAGTTTCATTTACTTTGCTATATATTTCAAGATTAAAGCGTACATAGAAATAATATTTGCATTTACTCGACCACTACTTGCCTCGTATTTGGAGTTCGCCGATGATTAGAATGTTCGGTCAATCGTACACTCGGGGTGGAGCCAGTGAGCCTTGGTGACGGCCACAAGTATCAATCTATTGTGCATCCTACCTAGCCTCACCGACTCCATCCCTGGATGTTAATATTTGTTTCGGCCGACAAAGTATGAGGCACGCTATTTAATTCGTACTACTTGTCTTCTATTTGAGTTCGCACTTCTTAATTGCATTGGCCGATGATTAAAATGTTCAGTCACTTGTACACTCCGGGGGCCAGTGAGGCTTGGTGTGATGGCCACAAATATCAATCTATTGTGCATCCTACCTCGCCTCCCTGACCCCATCCCTGTATGTTATTATTTATTTCGACCAACAAAGTATGAGGCACATGCTATTTAGTTCTACTTGTCTCTTATTTGAGTTGGCACTTGTTCATTGCATTGGTACTAACGTTTTACTTGTCTTGTGAATGGAGATGCCGACGACATATGTCGTGTACAAGGGAGGGTTCCTGGAGTCTCTGAGGGAGGCCTGTCGGAGACAGTGCACGTTTCGAACCGCCGGCTTCAAAGGGATACCCCACTAGGGTGGAGGCGGAAGGAAGATACGCCCGTTATCTAGCGGGAGAGATGAGGGACATGAGGAGGACCGGATGAAGACCATGATGATGGTCATGACCATGTTGGTCATGTTCTATGTGATTCTAGTTTAGGTTAGGACCTACATTGTGAGGTGTATGACGATACTTGTGACGACTATGTACCAAGACTTCTAACTTGTGAAACGTCGTCGGTGTTGCATATGCACATGTGTTGTATGAATCAACATTCAGAAAAGAGTTGTGTATTGATACCGAAATGAAACTTGGCTCTCTATGTGCTTCTCATATTGCATGTAATACCGTATAAATATGAACTGCGTTGTAAATATATACTGCTGTCAAATATGTATTGTAATATGCTTGGAAAAATTTGGAAAAAGAATTTTCGAATTAATTGCCGGCGCACCTAAATGACACATTGCCGGGCGCACGTGGCATGTGCCGGTGCTTCTACTGCAGGGTGGAACAAGTCTACCATTCCGGATAGTGGATGGGTAGACCTTGGTATCCAGCCGATCCAAGGCGTTTCATGATCACGGCCTGGGCAATGAGGTGCGCCGCAATGGGCCTTTCCCTAGTAGTGCAAGATGATACATCCGTCGGATGGTACTGCATGGAAGAACTTTGTCAAGAAATATCCCTGAAAACAGGTGACCCGAGGAGCGTAGCAATTGCGATATCAACCGATGGGTTCAATCCATATATGGTATGTCGGTTGCGGTATCTGATTGTTGGCCAGTGTTTGTTATTCCCAAACCTACCCTTCTGCACGAGATCAGTACATGTTTGTGTCGATGATAATCCCAGGCCGAAATACCCGGGTAAGAACATGAACGTGTACTTTGCTGGCTGGGAAGATCGCGGGATCCGAACTTATGACGCAGCAAAGAAGGAACACTTCGATATGTATGTCTGGTACCACACATCCCTGCATGACTTGCCAGCACGTGCTTTGTTCTGCGGGTGGTGTACACATGGGAAGTGGTCCTTGTCCAGTGTGCTGGCTAGAAAAGGGTGGCAAGTATTCCTGCTTTGATGAAGCTCGACAGTTCCTTGAGCAGAGTCATGAATACAGGAGTGATGTTAAGAGTTTCAAAAAAGGCCGTGTTGTCCATGCACCAAAGCCAATTCCGAAGACCGGACAGGAAACCAAGGCCAAGTTAGACGCTCTCCAGCCTAACCCTGATGGGAATGGTTTCTTGGGATATGGGGAGACACACCAATGGACCCACAAGCCGTGCTTCTGGAAGCTTCCTTACTTTGAGTTTCTGGAGCTCCCGCATAACATTGATGTAATGCACACCGAGAAGAATATCAGTGAAGCCATTTGGAGCACCATAGTGGACACTGAGAAGACGAAGGATAACATAAAGGCTCGAATTGACCAAGAAAAGTTGTGCGATAGGCCAGAGTTGAACATGAAGCCACCTCAAGGTGCCAAAAACACTTGGACTAAGCCACACGCTCCGTTCTTCCTCACAAAGGCCCAAAAAAGGGAGGTCTTCCAATGGATGAAGGACTCCTTGTTTTTCCCTGATGGCAGCCAACTGGATGAGGGGTCTGAACATTGAAATGTTGCGAGTACAAGGACGACATGACTACCACGTGTGGCTTGAGCGGATAATGCCGGTGATGATTCGAGGCTATGTCCCTGAGAAGACTTGGCGAGTGCTAGCGAGGTTATTTCTTCCGCCAGATTTGTGCTAGGGAGTTAGACACTAAAGTGATTGAGAAGCTGGATGAACAGGAACCCATGTTGCTTTGCGATCTAGAGAAGATCTTTCCTCCAGCGTTCTTTAATCCTATGCAACATATGATCCTGCACCTCGCGAAGGAATGCTTAAAGGGGGCGGTTGGCAGTTTGGTCCCGAGAGAGAAACACAAAAGCTTCGTCATGACTGGCAATAAATGCAAGATCAAAGCATCCATAGCCGAGGCAGTCCTGAACGTGGAGGTGGCAAACTTCACCACTAAGCACTATGATCCCAACATTCCCACAAAGCACAACCCGGTCCTCCGTTACAATGCGCCAACAATGAAGATGTACCCAAGCTTAGCATCTTCATAGGGCTTGGCGGCAAGTCAAGTGGCTCAAGCACAACGAATTTACATGAGGCGAGTTGATCCACTCATATGTCTTGAACACCATGGTGGAAGTGAAGCCGTACATCAAGTAAGTGCTAACCATTTAGTTATTCACAAACATTCACTCGTATGTTCGTGGCTAACTCTTCCTCCGTTCATTGTTATAGACAATTCACAGCTAAATATTGGAGGTATACCCACAGGGAACCTACCTCGGAAGAATCCAAGGATATTTTCGATAAGGGCGGCGGTCACGGTTTCAGTAGCTGGTTCTGTGGTTTGGTACTATCCTATCCAAATTTTCTTGCACACTGTCGACATTTCTCGGTCATTTCTTGTTCTGAACTTGTCGTGCTAATCTTGTAAGCAAATGACAAAGACATGAATCCCTTACTACAAAAAATTGCTAGGGGCTTCAACCATTCCATCGACTCGTTCAATTCTTATGACGTGAACGGGTATCGCTTCCAGACCCATCAATACACAACAAGCCGTCCAAACAAGAAGACAATAAATAGCGGGGTGGTATGTCAAGGTGATGATGGACTCCATTACTATGGAAGAGTCGAGGGTATATACGAGCTCAATTACGGGTTTGACAAAGGGCTAAATCCCGTCGTATTCAAATGCCACTGGCTCGACCCACGTCGCGTGAGACGGGATCCTGAAATTGGATTGGTCGAAGTTGAAAGAAGCTCTGTTTATAAGGGAGAGGACGTGTACATTTTGGCCACCCAAGCCTTCCAAGTATTCTATCTCCCGTACGCGTGCAGAAACCCGACAAAGCGTCTACATGGATGGGATGTTGTGATGACGGTTCCTTCACGCATTAGGCCACCCCCGCCAAACAAGGACGATTACCGCAGCGTAGACCCCTCAACAAGGAGTGTTGATTTTTTTCAAGAAGAAGGGCTCCCCGGTCATTTCACTATCGACTTGTCGGCCGTTGATAACATGGTCGTAGACGATGAGCAAGAAGAAGATGCGGTTATGGAGGAAGACAATGAAGAATATGAAGCTGAGGATGTGTGTGCCGTAGAAGACCTAAGTTTGCTCGAGGCGTTCAAAGCAGGCCTTGACCTAGCTCCTAATGGACCACCTCCAGGTTTCATCGATGATTATTGGTTCGCGAGCCTGATGATGATGAAACATGTGGTCCGATTACGGATGTCGACATAGGCTACTGATCTATGTAGTTGTAATTGTGAGGCTATCATATGTATGAACTATGTGCTATTTGTAATAAACTATGATCTATGTACTGAACTATGTGCTATTTGTAATAAACTATGATGTATCTACTAATATTCATCTACTTATATATTTGCATTATTGTTGATTTCACTAATATTCCTGTTTACATTGCATACTAATAAACCACTCTTTTCATTGTGTTTGCAGGTGATTGAAACATGCCGCCAAGAAAAAAAAGGGGGTTTCAAAAGAAGATCAAGGCCGTGGCTGAGCTTGTGGGACTTTCGAGTGGTTCGTGGAGACACGTCCTCCCAGCGCTCTCCTAGCCCTCCACCATGGAGGAAGAATGCCCAGCCCGGCGACTTCGTACCCCCTCTCCTAGTCCTCCCCCAGAGGATGATGATGAGGTGGGGTGGGGAGGACGAGGAGAGGGTGACACGGTGGGCGGGACGAGGAGGACGGTGGGGAGGACGGTGGGGAGGACCTCGAGGAGGATGAGGGGCTGGGGGTATGCCGCAGGAGCTAGACCTGACCCTAGTTTGGTCTCCGCCGGCGGAGGAGGTGTACGTTGCAGCAGGAAGGCTGGAACACGGGACAAGAAGCCGTATAAGCGGGATTACGAAACTCCCCAAGCTAAAAACTTGGGCCTTCCGATGTTGTTCTCGTGCCCGCTGGAAAGAGGTACATGCTGATTTTGGCATTCCATTATTGAAATTTTTATCATTATACAAATTTTTATCACATGCATACTGATTTTGGCATTTCGTTGTGCAGCATGTTCAAGTATGGCGACCCGAGGAGGAAGCCGACACGTGAGTACTCGAACATCCTTGGAGGCATAATTAGGAAGCATTTCCTGGGATTGTCAATCTCCCTACTGGTGGCCGCGACGTGGCTTGGACTTGGAAGCACTACAGCTACGCGGAAGATCCTAGCGGCAAGTACGGAAACATGCAAGAGCGGGTTGTCCGCCACTTCTGGGTACGTGACTTTTGGCTTCTTAGCATTCAAACACTTCTTGGATACCAATAGTTGCTCTAATTCATCTTGTTTTACCCATGTGCATGGTTGCAGAAATACTTCAAGAGTGCTGAGGGCAAGGAAATTGCGTGCGATGTTATCGTACACGAGTTGTGCAGGGTGAGGGTGACTGGCATGCACTACGAGGCACGTGTCCAGTGCGTCCGCGACTGGCACGCGAGCGCAAAATTTGGATGAGTAAGGCTGATTGTCGGGATACGCTCATGGCACCATGGCACTGCAGTATTAGCATTTGCATTTATTTCCGCATTTTCATGTAGTTTATGTTCTAATAATGGGTTTATCTTGTGTATGTAGAACCCTCCTCGGTACGGGGAAGACAGGGCGTGCTTTCTTGCGATGGTCATATGGTGGACATCCCGAGTACGCCCGGAAGCACGAGGAGGGCAAGCAGAAGCGTTCAGAGATGGGAGGTGGATCACATGTCCTGGGCAGCAAGAACTTGGCCCTTACCTTGCAGGATGAGGTGAGCAAGTGGTTTCTTCATTCTTTCGTTTTATGTTATTGTTAGCCCCGCAAGTGTCTCTCTCTTCTTAATTGCATGTACTCTTTTGCAGGAAGTGAAGACAGGCGTGGCACCAAACTTGTTTGGCTTTTTCCAAAAGTCGAAGACCAGGAAGGAGCCACATCCTGAAACGGGGTCCTTGTGGGTCAACGACCTAGCGGAGGGCCAGTGTTGCACGTACCGCTCGAAGTTCAAGGACAAGCACGGCGAAGACACCGATCCAACCACCGAAGACTTTGACGTTGAGGTTGCGGTGCTTGCGGGACAAGGCAAGAAGGGTGGCCGCCTATGGATTGCTGACGGGTTAGTCGACCCAAAGACCATTCCATCTCTACGCCAGATCCGTCGTGGGCGTACGAGCGAGCAGCCTAGAGACCCGCCCACGGGCTTCGGACCTAGCTATCGAGAAGTTACGGGTAAGTTCTTCGTCGATCCTCTACGCTTCATTACATGTTTTCATTGCAATGTTACTGACATCGCAGCAACACAACGTAGCGGAGATGGAAGAAAGGAACGGAGGAACCAAGAGGAGAAGATGCAGATGCAAGGCAGCTTAGGAGAGCATGCGGATGTAGCAGCAGATGTTGAAGCGGATGCAACAACGGCAGATGTTCAGCAAGATGTTCATGAACCAGGCCGTGTGACTTCCCCACCGGGAGTAGTGCTCCTAGCACGTCGTGTCCTCCTATGTTCAACTGGGTAAGTGGTTAACTTAATATCTCCGTCTCAATCTTGTTTGTTGTCTAACCGAACTTTGGATATTGCAGATCCCCGTGCCTGATCCGGCTATGATGGCTCTAGCAAGCGCCAAGTCAGAGCCCGCTGACACTGGCTTGATCAACAATACGGGCATCATCGGAGCCTGCAGCAGTTTCTGGGTGAGTTCTCCTACACTTCTAATTCTTCCATACCATGTCACTTGTGAATTTTAGCCATTCAACCATGTCAATTTTAGCCATTATGTTCAATTTTAGCTATTCCATGTTAATTTTAGCCATTCCATGTCATCCTTAGCCATTATGTTGAATTTTAGCCATTTCATCCAAATTCTAGCGATTATGTTCAATTTTAACCATTCCATGTCAATTCTAGTTCTTCCGTGTCAATTCTACTTCTTACATGTCAATTCTAGTTCTTACATGTCAATTTTAGCCATTCCATGTCAATTGGAGTTCTTCCATGTCAATTCTAGTTCTTACATGTCAATTTTAGCCATTCCATGTCAATTCTAGTTCTTCCATGTCTATTCTAGTTCTTACATGTCAATTTTAGCCATTCCATGCCACTTATGAATCTATGAACTTGTAGGAGGAAAAGGAGGTGGAGAAGGACAAGGAAGTGGAGAAGGACAAGGAAGTGGCGAAGGACAAGGAAGTGGCGAAGGTTGATGTTGCTTGTATGAACTTTGTTTTGTGACTTGGAACATTCTATGTGTAAATTTGTTGTTGGACTTTGTTGTTGGACTATTGTATGGAACATTCTATGTATGGACTTTGTTGGACTATTAGTGATTGAACTTTGTTGTTGATGATATGCAAATGTCTATATATTGTGCTATATATGTATCTGGAAATATATGTCTATTTTGTGAATTATATGTGCAGGGATTAAATGGAAACAAACAAAAGCTGGAATTTTTCAGCACCTTTACCATGCGTATGCACACGGCAAAGACAAATGCACACGGCAAAGGCTGTCTTTGCCGTGCACATACACACGGCAAAGGGTGCCCAGCTGCACACAGCTGCCACCTGGTGAACTCTTTGCCGTGCAGGGTGAGGCCGAAGCGCACGGCAAAGCCCACCCTTTGCCATGCGGCGTGGAGGCGGAGCGCACGGCAAAGGCCTCCGCACGGCAACCTTTCCAGCCGCACGGCAAAGAAAGGCGCACGGCAAAGGGTGCCCAGCGCACGGCAAAGCAGGGTTGCACGGCAAAGGCCTTTGCCGTGCCACTTGCCCGCGACGCACGGCAAAGCCGTCTTTGCCGGGCGGGTCGTTGCCGTGCAATCTTTGCCGTGCACACCCGCACGGCAAAGGCGTTGCCGAGCTGATTTTGACCTTTGTCGTGCGTTTCGGCTGCACGGCAAAGCTCTGTTGTGTCGTAGTGACTCCGTGTTCCAGGAGGCTGTTGCCGGCCTGCCCATCCCGAGGATGCCGCCGCCGCTCGCCCAGCTCGATGGCGTATTGCTACTACAACGCGGTGGGATAACATCACTACAGATGGAAGGTATCTGAAATTGGTTGCAATTGTGCACATTTTTTAACCACATTTTTTCACACGGAAGATATAGATTTGGTGAGAATTGGAAACTGAAACATCGAAAATATTAACAGTCCGATATGTACAGTTTGTATGTCAGTTTGATGCATATTTGTTGGCTTTTATTCGTTTCTGGGCAGCGCTTGATGACCTAACTATATATATATTATGTTTTCAGGTATCCAACTGACCAACTCATCTCAAATATTATGAAGAAATGAGTTTACAAATGACATGAATAGTTCAGTGTGAAACATCACAACTTGCTCTGCAGGTTAGTATCTTAGAGACAGATCGAGAGGGTGTTTGCCTACACCTATAATTTATCCACGATCTGGTGAGATATATACTTAAGTTTCACAAATGTAATCAGCATCGGAATGGTAAATTGTGGTTTTCTGAAAATCATGTCCTACTGTATTTGAGCAGAAACTTGGGGTTAACTCCTTGCCTACTGCAGGAATTATGTTCGTAATCATCCCCTACTCACTTTTTGGTTTTTCCTTGTAGGATTATGTTTGTAATCAGAGGTATGTGTCTATGCTCTCTTAGGAATGGATTTCTTTGCTTACATGAACGGGTCAGATACATGGATTTTTCTCCTCAGCACCACCAAGGCATTCTATGTTGGCCAGGTACATAAATTTTTTCTTTTCGCTATCTTGAAATCTATAGTACCAATTGGAGAGGGATGCACATGATGTTTATTCAACGGTCGATACAGTTCTGTTCATTGGTTCTGAAGTTTGTGTCTGCTTTGACCATGCAGAAGAATAAAGGATCGTTACTCCAGTTTTCTAGCTGGTAGAGCAATACCGGCTGCTGGAAGATTAGTGGTCAAAGACGGAATTTTAAAGGTATGTTCATATCGAGAAAAATAATGCATATGGTTTTTTATACTACGATAACAAGCAACATTAGGTGTGGACTGAGTTTTATCAGGTGTAACTAATGCCTGATCTTGTCCTATTTATTCAGGCAATATGGCCATACAATGGCCACTACCTTCCGACGGAAGAGAACTATGTGTTCTGCTCTTACTGTCTGCGGGGGTTCAGTCACGTATACTATGCATAGGATTTGTATGCTTGTCGTCCCGACAAAATAATCGTTGTCTTTTTTATTTCAAGTTTGGCTCATGATTAGTTGAATCAATTGCAGATTCAAATTTGTTATCCAATGTTGTTCTATGGGGCATGCATATGCAATTTTTTCTATTTACTTAGAGCTCGTTATGTAATTGCAACTGAATCACTTTGGTATTTTTGTCAGTAATTAGCCCTTGCACTGCTGAACATGTGGGGTGTGCTTTTACCATGTAGCTTCATAAATTGTAGGCATATCGTGGTTCTGCTGAAATGATCATACCTTTGTAGCATATTCCAAATTGTAACTTACTATTACACTGGATGATGGTTCAAATTATAACTCGCAGTCTTACTGTGGGGATCTTCAAAATGCATTGTTTCAATAATTCTATCAGATCCTCCTATTAAGTCAACCTAAGAAAGTCTACCGAGTAGCTTCATGAATGTTCCCTCACATCTTCTAGGCATAACATGGGTTCTATAGAAATAATCAGAGCTTTGTCGAATATTTTAAGTTTTTCTTGTTATTATGGTGAATGGTTGTTTAAATTCTCCCGCGGGTGTTCTTCAAAGTGCATTGTTTCAATATTTATATCAGATCCATCTGTTAAGTCAATCTGGGAATTGGCAAGCCATCAATAGGTTATCTGCCCTATATTTTCAGATGAAATTTGTATGCTATAAGCATGCATATTTTTCTTGGTAATTTCTATTAGATGGGTAGGTATCTCTCTAGCTTAGGTTAAATCATCTTCGTTACTGTCATGAGTTAACTGATATTTTTGGAAATTTTACGGTAGCTGCAATTCAGTCATACGTGTTGGCTCTCCTCTGACACTTACTTTGTCACAAGAATGATTTTAAGATTCTTCTTTTTTGTCTCATTGATTTGTTTTATTTGAAATTTGAAGTCATGATTACCTTTTGATTTCACATATGTTGTCCATAAAAATAAACTGCTACCTCATATCTGTTGTTTGCTAGCAAAACTTATCAGGTTCTGGTTAACATGGTGGCTTGGTGTAGATATTGGAAGCTAGAATGGAATTTGCAATGGCAGACAAAGCTAGAGACCAATGAAGCGTGTATCAAAAGATGAAAATGATACAAAAGAGAGCCTTGACCGATGTTGGTTAGCCTGATCAATCTATAAGTGTTATGAAAATATACAATCACCGATCTTATATATTCTTTGTTCCATCATATAATACCAGCACCAGATTGCTTGTGCAAGTTTTCCATGAATTGGATGATGCCAGAGTTTTCACAATCTAGAATGGAAGAAATCACAATGATTTTTCTGTTTATTTTAGTTACGACTGGACGCTCCCAAATCAGGAGTTGCGCCGCCACCAGCAAGAACACTGGGGCTGAAGAAGATTGTTGGCATGGACATGAATGGGAGAAGTCAGAGATTTTCCAAGAGGGAGATAGATCTCAATATACAGTGGTGTAGCAAAATGGGTGAAGTTTGCTCATTTAATGGATGACGGTTAAAGAATTGAAGTTCAACGATGTCATATGGAAGTAACATATTCTAAGAAAGTGTAGTATGCTAAGAAAACTCTTCGACATATTACTTGATTTTTTCGAAAGATTGTATACTTGATTAGTTGAAATGCGTGTGCGCGTGCATAGCTACTATGAAGTGTGAAGAAAGAACTGGGGAGAAAAAACTGTTTTTAAGCTACTCTGTTGTATTGGACTGGGTGATTAGCTGAGCTTCGAGTTTGCCAGTTGTTCTGTTCTACTGCAATGATATGCGAGTGGTAAGAGCATTTCCACCGGCGACCATCAAATAGGCGCCGACAGCTGCATCGGCACTCGCGTATGGGGGACGCGCCACGCCTTCCTTCGTTTGGGGAAGGGTTCTCCACACCGGCGGCGTACTCTGAACAAATTGAAACTGTGATGTCAAAAGAGTTTTATATATTTATGCAGTTATTTAAATTGGTTGACTCTAATAGTGGAATTTATATTATCACAGTGTGTTGCATGAAATTTTAGGAGTTGGCAAGGATAACATGTTATCCTATGTTCGCACCCTTTTTCTTGGTTTCCATGGTCATCCTTTTTTTAGAGTCGTAAAGGAATCACTGTCTAAAAAAATTACCATCCGCGCCACTAGAGTGACGATGGATGTTTTTACGCCAGCCATTATTGAAGAATTGTTAAGCCCCACTTTGTATGTTTGACACAGAAGGCTACGATTCAGGGTTGTCTTCGAATATTTGCGAATATCAAATTGTTGTTTCGACTAATCAGAAATAAGCATTTCTTTAGTTATACCCGTGTTTGTAGCACGCACGTTTTGTGAGACAATAATATATCAAAAAGAGAGGTTGTTGAGTTGACAATATGATGGCCCAGAACACATGTGTGAGACTTACATCGAAAGAGTAATAAGAAGACCTAGAACTTAGAACCAAGCAGATGCACAACAATATTGTCTTGTTATTGCGTTGGGTATTATCATGTTGTAGTACATTATGATATCCCTAATTTGTTTTAAATTTTCATAGTGATTGTGAATTATATATGTGCAGTGAGAAATGAATTTAAAAACCCGTGGCAACGTACAGGCATTTGTACTAGTAACCCAAAAAAAGCTAAGGATTACTTAGATTCAAACCCCTTTTCACAATGATTATCCATCACCACATCAAATTCCGAGCGCCGATGGACATGCCCACCTCTTGATTTCAAGCCACCACATACCTAGCCACCTCCACCTTGCCGACAAGCCACCTATCTCCTCCAGGCGTTCATCCCATCTCCTTGATGTCTCGCTCCATTCATCAGCATGCCATGGGTGAGGTCCATCACCACATTGTTAGTGTCTGCTTGCCCCGACTCAAAGACTAACCACCACGTCGTGGTTCCACCGACGCCTCGTGGTGTGTTGGGGTACAACTCCTTGTCGGCATCCAGATAACGCACAGCTACATGAGGTCCAGACTACGATGTGATGGTTGCCCATAAAACCGACAAGATGCACAAAAGCTGAAGACGTTGCCGGATGCCGCCATGACCAGGGCATTCTTGGCCGTGTCGTCACCGATGTTGAGGTCGACCTTTTCGCCGTCCTGAGCAAGTAACACACTACTAGAAAAACAGCTAGCCGTGAGATTGCTAGTAGAGGTGCACAATGTTACTGATGCGCCAGTGCTGCCACTGCTAGCAAATATAGTAGTGACATACTATGTATGGATGTGCCACTCCTATTGCTAGGCCTAGTTGACCCCCATCTCCCAGACATAACAGTGGCGCACCAAGGTATCTCCCCAAAATCCTCACCCCCGCCACCTTGTGGATCGCCTTTTTAGTTTTGATAAAATTTAAAGAAAATAGTACAAATTTTGATATGTCATTAATCTAGCTGCTAGGAAAAAGAAGAAACATGAATTTCGATATATTATGCAAAATGGCTCCATATTTCGGTAAAATGGCTCTGAATTTTGCATAAGACATTCGATGAAAAAGTTTTTTATATGAATATGTATCTACGGAAAAAGTTACATCTGATTTGAACGACATACCACTGTTTACCGATGTTTTAGAATCCTCAAAATCAAAATCAAAATTGGAGTTTTCTCACCTTTTAGATTTCGTTGCCAAAAAGATTTTTTTAAAAAAAGAGAAGTGAGTTGTGGTGCACCGGTGGTACGCCACTAGTATATTGGACAACTCCAGATTCACATGCACGATGCAACAGCTCCCAACATGTGTAAACAAACACACAATATGTGTGCTCTTTATTCTTGGTTTCTGATTGGTAGAGGCAAGTCCCTTTCTCTCATCCACCCTTATCCTTCCTTCTCGCCTCCCTCCTCCTCATTTCCCTTCATCCACCTCTTCTCTTCTCTACTCCGTCCGACCGTACCTCCTCCGACCACTGGCACCCCTAATATGGCTTCCAATCCGTCTTTTCGCTCCTCTTCGGGCACCTCTCCTTCCTTCTCCCTCTTCTCCTCTCACCTCTTCCCTCGTCCCTCCTTCCTCTTCTCCCTTCTCTGCTCCATCCTCTGCTCCGGCGCCCCTTCCTCATCTACTCCTAGCCGCCGTCCCTCCCCTCCTTTTGGACCGTCGACCCTTGCATCCTCTCCGGTCTTCGCCCTTCCCATCCTTTCTGTCCGCTAGCCCTTCCCTCCTCTTCAGCAGAATGTGGAGCTCACAGAACAAAATTCGAAAGCAGATCAAAATTTGAAAAAAAAATCACAAAAAAATCTCAGAAAATATAAAAAAAGTAGTGTTGGATCTAGATCCAGATTTAAAAATCTTACCAGTGGCAGTGGCGCGCCACTACTAACAACTACTATTGGCGCGCTAGCAATGGCGCATCCTTGATGCTCCACTAATAGCCTAAAAAAGTGGGCCACTTCTAGTTGTTTTCTTAGTAGTGACGAGAGAGGTCACCGTCACCGCCGGGAGGCAAGTTCCTTCGACCGCTGGCACCTCTGACGCCCTCAGCGCTGCCCGTGACGCCGGCACCACCATGTACTTGGTCAGGCCGGCTCTACCTTGGCGCCTTACTCGAGCTTTGCAAGTGTTCTACTGGCATCCTCTAGTGCACGTTAGTAGTTCGGTAGCTTGTCCTAGTCCTATGCCAGCACCCAGCTTATCTGCAGGTTGTTAGCTAGCTGCTACGAGATTAGCTAGCAACTTTTTGAAAGTAGAATAGCTAGCAACTGATAAGTCCATTTCCCAAAAAAAAAAAAAAGCAACTGATAAGTCCCTCTATACCTATATATATAAACACTCTTATCAATTTATTTTTAACAGGCTCTCTATTATCATTTGTACTATTGGATCACTCCATTTCTCTCATCTTTCACGGCTAGTATTTGCCATATGCAAACATATTCTCATTTTATAACAAGTTCGATCGGCATGCTATTACAAATATTAAAATATGTTTGAACCTTAATAGCCAATCGTTAACCATTTTAACCCTAGTGACCTAATGATTAACCACTTTTACCATTCCCATGATATGGTTAAATAGGTTAGAGTTCAAAATAAATTGGTTAACCAAGTCCCACTGTGAGCCGTGAATGCGATCTACTTAAATAAAGAGGATGGGGGGGGAGACTTGCAACAATTCATGCTTAACAAGATCAGCCGTCTCAGGTGTGTTCTAGGTCTTTCTTGTCCAATGCTCTGCCGCTGTTCCCGATGTATTCTATTCGCACGTGCATTTACGTTTTTGCAATTCCCTCTCATCCTCTGCACTTGAAGTCTCACCTATTTGATATCCTATATATGTCGATGTGATCTCTTATTTATTTGATGTCTTGAGCTGGTGCCACGAATGATTTATATATAGTTCCGCTAATATCTTATAAAATGAATACCATCTATTCGGATGAATGTATAGGAAGTTCATATAAATAAAGGGCCATGTCTGCAAGGTATTATTAAGAAAATGAAGGTTGGTGGGCTTTTATTTCTTTGTTCCATGTGGTGGATGGAATGAATTATGCTAACTGTGAGAACCAACCCTGAGGTTGGGTGGTTAGGAGTTCAAACCCTAGATTTAACATTTATGTATCTCATAGAGACGAAATATTTTTTTAATAAGAGGCGACGTTCCTATCAACAACAAGGCGCATGTGGTGTCAATTTCAAGATCCAATCCAACATTCAGTGTTTCGAAGCTGCTTATATAGGTAGGATGTGCGTGTGTGCGTTTATAAGGGTAAGTGTATGCGCGTGTACGTCAATGTTCGCGTTTGTATTGTGATTCTAACTGTGCTAATTGTGCTAGTGGTACCACTAGGAACATCATTTTTCCTTTATTTTCCACCCGGGTCAATATTTGATGTCTAAGTAGAGTTTTTTTAGCATAAAATCTGGGTTCCATCCAATTTCGTTGAGTCCAAATTTTCATAACTGGAACACATCTTGTCTAGCATATGACTCTGACCGAACTGCCCCTCGTCGTCTCCTCCAGGCGACAAGGAGGCGAACCCTAGCCCCTCCCCATCGTCTCCCCCTCCTCGTCGCCCCGAGGCTGCCGCCGGGCAAAGCCGTGCGACACCGGTGAAGGGGGGCGGCGGGCACCTAGTCCCTCTCGGCTCCCTGCGCGGCAGCTCTGGACGGAGGCCTCCATCCTCGGGCCGAAAGTTGGGTGCGCGTGGGCGGGGCTGCTGGTGGTTGTCCGCGTGCTGGCGTGGTTGTGGGCTGCCAGGGCGCGACGGAGGAGCAGCGTTGGAGGGGCTTGTCGGCGCAGGGCGGCGTCCGTGGGTCCATATGGGCTCGTGCGGGCCTGGCTTGGGCTTGCCTCGGGGTCGCTCTTCGACTTGGGGCGGCCAGGGCTGAGGGCCATGGCGCGGGTGGTCCGGGCGTCGTGGCGAGGTGCTGCTGGCTACTGCGGATGGGTTGCCGGGGCGGCGGCCCCGGGCAACGGCGGGGTGTTGGTGGGCGAGGTGGTCAACGGCGATGGCTCCCTGCGCGGCGGCTCTGGAGGGAGGCCTCCATGCTCGGGCCGAAGGTTGGGTGCGCGTGGGCGGGGCTGCTGGTGGTTGTCCGCGTGCTGGCGTGGTGGTGGGCGGCCAGGGCGCGATGGAGGAGCAGCGTTGGAGGGGCCTGTCGGCGCAGGGCGGCGTGCGTCCATATGGGCTCGTGCGGGCCTGGCTTGGGCTTGCCTCGGGGTCGCTCTGCGACTTGGGGTGGCCGGGGCTGAGGGCCATGGCGCGTGTGGTCCGGGCGTCGTGGCGAGGTGTTGCTGGCTGCTGCGGATGGGTTCTGCTGGGGTGCCGGGGCGGCGGCCCCAGGCAGCAGCGAGGTGTTGGTGGGCGAGGTGGTCGACGGCGATGGCCTATGGTTGCCCTACCGGTGTAGGAGGCATCGAGGGGAGGGGACTTGCTCCGAGTGAACGCTCAACCCTACTTGGTCGGTGCCGGCGATGGCGACGCCCCGAGGCGCCGTTCCACTTCTTGAAGGCATCATCATGGAGCTCCTACCTCTCCTAGCTTCAAGGTTTCGTGCTCTCCGGGTGAAAACCCAAGCTCTTGCCTCGGCCGGAGCGGGCGATGACGGCGATCTCGTCGATTCCCTTCTTGGAGGCGTCGTCTTTGGAGGGCATGCCTTCGCTCGGCGAGGGTGGTTTGTTTGCCGGGCTGTGTTGCCTAGCCATCTGCATTGGAGGATGCCGAGACGGCGACCTCAGGTAGGTGGCTGTGAGCCTGGGCGGCCCCGGAAGGCGGTGCGACAACATCTCTATGGTGCGGGGATGCGGCTTGCCACGGCTTGGGTGGCGACCCTAGCCGTGTGGACGGCAGGGCAGTCGGCTCGGTCGGACGCGTCCTGGTGGGGACGGTCGGATGCTATGTCGGGGCGACGACCCCGGATGAGTTGGTGTGATGCCTGTGGTCTGCGGCCGTTTGCCCTGTGCAACTTGGGTTGCGGATGCACGGTTCGTGCGGTGTTGCAGCTCGAGAGCGAGCGGTGGTACATCAGGGCGGCGGCCCCGGAAGGTTGTGGCCTTGGTGGATGCGCAGGGCGCGACGGAGCAGCGGGTTGGAACGGCGGCTCCGAATGTTCGTCATCTCCGAGGGTGCTTGACCTTGGGTCATGTGGGCGATAAGGTGACTCTCGATGGTGGGCTTGGGCGGCAACGACAACGATGTTGAGCATTGTTTGGTTGCTGTAAGATCGTGTTAGTCGGCTTCATCCCGGCATGTCCGAATGTTTTCAGGTTGGCCTGAAGGTCCTTTTCGATGCAGGTTTTGTGCATCTCCTCTTCTCGGGAGCCATCTATTTGGCACAGGTCAACTCGAGCTTCACGTTTGTGTAGCTTTTGTGGGTAGCTAGAGGCTCGGTGTGCCATTCGCGGCGTCGTGTGGGTGGGTGTGGGCTTGGCCCTATCTTTGTAAGTTTTCATCCGGCTTTCTCCTAAAAACCCGACACCTACTGCTTAATCAATGAATGAGCCAAACCTGTAGGAAGCGGCGGTGACCGCGGATCGCCTGGCCAAGCGTGGATGGCCACACTAGCCTTTCTGCCAGCTCTGCCGGTGCTCCCCTGAGACGGCGAGACACTTGCTCTTTGAATGTCGTTACTCCAAGAGGATCTGGTCCGTGGCGGCATCTTGGCTCTCCTGCCCGGACTTGCTGCTTAGCATGGGCTCCGGTCGCCCCAAGGTGGTGGACTACTGGCAGGCCTTGGCCAGGTCGCCCTCTTCCTCTCCCAAAGGCGGCTATCATGCTCATCACCTGGGAAATCTGGAAGGAAAGAAATGAGAGAGTCTTCAACAAGAATTCCTCTCTGCCGGCGGTGGTCATGCATAAGATAAGAGAAGTAGCAAAAGATTGGATTTTAGTAGGAGCAAAAAACCTGACGGATCATGTTGGCTGATCTGTTGTTAGCTTTTGTTTTCCTTTTTTTCCTTGGTATGGCCTAAGCCATCCCCACCTTGTTCTTGCTCCTTCTTTATTAATATAAGGCAAAGCTTTTGCCTCGTTTCAACCTTTCTCTCGCGACGCGTTCTTCCTGCACACGCTCGTCCAGTTCTGGCTCGTTGGGGACTTCTGGCCGCTGCCCGTGCACACCTACCGCGCATTCAGGCCGAAGCTGCCCTCTCTGTCCCGCGCCGAGTTGAGGGAGCAGCAGCCATCACCTGGGCTCGGGGATGCGGTTAAGCTGCTCGTGATGTACCTGTACCTCACCTGCTGCACTGTGTTCGAAAGATGGAGAAATGCCTGTTGTTTGAAGGAATTCCAGTGAGGAATGTAGTCTCTTCTGATGGCCAGCTTGGATTCTAGAATCCCCTGATACGTAGACCTATGTACGAGTGCTCCTGATGATGTTTCTTCAGGTGTCATGTTGCTACAGATAGCCAGTTTGAAGGAATTCCACTGAGCTACTTCAGGTATCATGTTGATAATGAACATTTAATTAGCCAAATAATGCCAAGAAGTTGTAACTACTGAAACAAGAGAAGTTGCATTTTGCAAGTGTTAGAGCATCTCCACCGGTATCTCTCAAATACTAGCCGGCATGTGCGTATTGGGACCTCTGGCAGCAAATATCGGCTAAAAAATTTAGTCTCTCCACACCGGTCCAACCAATAGCATGTGCCAGCAGGACATGACAGAGGAGAGAGAGAGTGTTTGAATGGTAGTTGGGGAATTAAAAAGAAGAGAGAGTGGTAGGTGAGGGAGAGAGAGGCAGCGGGAATCTTCCTAGGTGGTGTTTTGCTTCTTGTGTTGCTAGCGTCCTTGATAGCTTTCCTTCGTACAGGGATCGGTTGGAGTTCGTCGGTGATTTTATTGGGCTCGTGATGACATTGATTTTTATTGGGACCGCCGGTGTGAGCAGTTTCTCTCTCTAGACTCCCTAAATTGCTGCCGGCAACGATTTGGGGCTCCCCGGTAGAGATGCTCTTAATGACTTGGTGTTATTACAAGTTCAGTACATAGTTTGCAATTTAAAACAAATGTTAGGTCCATGCTCGTGCTCCTGGCTTGGTCCTTTGGGGGTATAAGAGTATCTCCACCGGCGCTCCCAATAGAGCTCTCAATAGCTCTATTAGGATTCTAGTGAGAGAAAGCATCCACACCGGTACTCCCGAAAGGATCCCTATGTTAAGAGTTTCGATTGGGAGCGCCGGCACCAAATTTATGCTCAAAACATACTGGCCGTCCGCCGTATGGTGGGCGCCGGTGTGGGAACAGCATCCCCAAATAGAGGATGCGGTGCCGGCACCCCTGTCGGCGATAATTTGGGGTCCGTCGGTGGAGGTGCTCTAACAACAGTTCAGGGGAAGCCTGCCAAGGTGAGAAAGACAATAATAGCATGACATTTTTCTCCACCCTTTCTAGAGTAGCATTTATTTCTTGCTCAATGTAAAAAAACCAAGAATTGATCCTAATTTCTCGTCGTCTGTTCCCTTCCCAGGAAAGAGCGAATGGAGTTCATGCTTGGATGCTCAGTTAGAGTACCACATCTTGCCAGATGAGCTAGCGATGGGCATTGCTAGAAACAGACAGGAACCAGCAGCAAACAAAAAAGCGCCGCTAGACCTTACCGCCGTTGCTCCAACCTCTCTGATTCCTATCCAGTCACGAACGAATCGGGGAGGAGCTCCAACCTCTCTGATTCCTATCCAGTCGCGGACGAATCGGGGACGGGGCGGAGGATACAAGCTCTCTGAGTCCCGCTTAATCAGGGACGAATCGCGAAGAGCTTTTCGTGCAACGGCGATGGCGACGGCGCAGGGGGCGACGGGCTTCTTGCCCCTGGCTTAACCGTAATTGTCTAGCTGGCACAAAACCGCTGTCCATGTCATCTGAAACAGCCATCATTGATCTGGATTGTCCCAAACCTAATAATAAATAGGGGTTATGTGGACTTCTATCTGCGAGCGGTCGATCCTCAGGTAAAAAAGACCTTCGTCTTCTACCCGCCATCAACATATCACCGGATCGGCTTTAAAAAACAACAGACTCCGTACCACCAGATCACCGCCGTCAACCTACCACCAGAGCACTGCCGCCGCTTGCCCCTCCCTTCGAAGCCTCGCCTCCAATGACTCTTATTGCGGTTGATCTGATGGCGCTGCATGACTGTGTCATCTCGTTGTGTGACATCGATGTTGTCTACTTGTTGCCGCCGTCCTGAAGAACACCCCACGCCAGAGGCCCTGCTCCTGCATTGACGGGTTCGCTTCCTTACATCAATCCTAGCAGTTCATTGGAGGGATATCAGGTACCCACCACCACCAGTGCTCGATGAGCATGCCGCTGCAGAGATACCTGGGACAATTCAGCGTGAGCAAGCAGTCAACTAAGAAAAGCGGTGGCATGTAGCATCACCAACAGGCATCGGCGGCAATGCAGCAGCGGCCGGAATTCAGCCCGGGCGAATGCCTGATGTCGCTGCACCTTGGCGTGCAGTTCGCGAGTTCTCGAGTGTTTGACTAGTAGGGGATGGATTCTGTTTTACTTGCACTGTAATGTAGTTCGTGCTCGAATTTTTAGGCATTTGGCATTTGGTCCATGGCTCATTATCAAATTCTAAAACTCACATGACCCATTCTAAAAATTAGTGGTAGCACTAGTAGGGGCTAAAGTTTAATCCCACATTGCTAGTTGGGAGGGAGTTGAAGTGGTTTATAAAGTGGCATGTTCTAGCACTTGTATGTGAGTGAAAACAAGAGAGCCCTCGCGCACTCCTCCTCCTCCTCCTCCTTCGTTCGCCACGACGCGCCGTGGGTTGTGGGATTGAGCCGAGCCGAGAGCCTATCTTTTGTTTTGCCGTTTGGGAAATTATTTCGCATTAATTTTGAGTCATTACGCGTTACTCCGTTTTGCCTTCCGGTTTTTCTGGATCATGGTTGTGCCGACTCGGACGTGGGCCGCGCCCCACGACCTTCCGACTACATAAGACCCTGCACATTGCGCCGCCACCTTCGTTTTTGGGGAGCCTTCGTGCGAGGCATCACGACGTCGTCATCGAACGACGTTCCTCCACACTGACAACTTCTTCCCGGACCTCAGCGACTTCTTCGGCAACCTCAACATGGGCGACAACGACGCTGCGAAGTATGTAATCTTGTCGTTTCTCTTTCAGTTTCTGTTAGAGTTTTTTCTTCTAGTTTCTGTGGTAGATGCGATTGGTTTGTCTTGTTTAGATGTGATCTGTTCATCTACCTTACTAGTCTGCACGATTGGTTTATTTGTTATTTTCATAGTCATGATTTATCAATTACTTGTACGAATTATTTCATATGGATATTTGCTTATATTTTCAACAGTTCGTGCAATTGTTTAAAAGAATTTGCCAGATAGTTGGAAAACCACAGGTCTATTCACTTCTATATGATAACCAATACCACGGTGCAATTGGATTTGATGCCAAGTATTTTGTCCTCTTTGCTCAGCATCTCATTCTGTTGAGTCGCATAACTTCTCTGATGGTTTCACTGGCATACAATTAATATGAGACAACTGGTAAAACACACTAATTGAACACCCACATTGCCTGTTTTGTCTGGTGTTTGTCGAGAGATTGCCTAAACATGTAATCTGAAAATTTCGCATAGCCACTTCAATCATGGGTTTAAATCAGTTTACTTCGTGCTGCAGTGGTGTATGCTCATTGCTCCAAAAAGACTGAAAGAGGAGATGAGCTCTGATGCAAGAGACCATGTTGAATTTGGCTGAGTTGTTTCTAGGCACGTGGTGTTGTGCAGCACTAGTTTCCTCTTTCGTTTTGGTGTTCCTGGAAACCCTGTGATGATTGATGCATATCTGTGCCTAGGGTATACTTTGTTTCTTCTCGTTTTTTTTGTTCCCTTGCCCACGAGCCAAGTCGGATACCTTGTTGGGATGAGCCTTTTATCTAAGGCAAATGACGGAGGTCTCAACAAGAAACGGTAAACACTAGACAGAATAAAATCATCATCGTTCCATATTTTCTGGCAGCAGTTATCCTCAACCTCCGTTCCCGTTCGTCGACCCGACCGACCTGGAAACTTGTCAACTAGGTATACCTAACCTGCAAATTAAGCACAGAGTCAGTCAGCCATAGGGTTGTCAGATTCAGGTGACTTGTCTTCAGTCCCAACACCAAACACTGACAAGAAGGAACAGGTTACCCGATGAGGACCGTATTTGTGCACTAAAGTCCACAAACACTTTGCGCAAACTCTCGTCTGATGTACAGTGTTTACTGATACTTGCCTGTAGCGAAATACCGGCAAGACTCGGCACACTTGAAGACTTCCTTGTCCACTGATATGCAGCAGAGGTGGCGATGACCCTTTCCTGACGGAACTGGGCCGCAGCAAGTCTCGGTTTTTATTTGCTATGCATGCTTCTACAACAAAAATGATTACGGACTGTAGAGAATCTCTAGCGGCAGAATACAAACACCAGGAGGAGCTCAATATAAGATTAAAGAAAAAATAGACGTCGAAACACGTTTCTTGAAGCCTTAGTGCTACTCCACAGAACACAAGGAGCGGGCCCGACGATATGATATTACTTCTAATTTAGTAATCTGCCATGAAAGTTTATGTAGATACATTTAAAATTTGATGAATTTTAGACAACTTTAATGGACCAGAGGGAGTATATTTTATCCATCTCATCTCATAATACTACCTCTTTCCATTTTTAGATGTCAAAAGTTTGTCTAAATTCAAATGTATCTAGATACTATTTAAAGTATAGATACTTATAAATTTAGACGAACCAATTGACATCTATTAATGGACGGAGGGAGTATATTAATTCACCTAGTACTTTTTTTCTCTAACACACGCCTAAGCGAGTGTCTTTGTATATTAGAAGGAGCCGCAAAGAGGCGGAAAAACTGTACAAACTGTAGCAGCGCTACAAGAGAAAGACAGAGAAACAAAACAAAAGATCTAAAAAACAAGGACAAAAAGAAGAAAAGAAGAAGAAAACTATACATGGGTTAACATTTGTTAACCCAACGGCCAGGGACTTAGGGAGAGTCCGGAGGTCGAGCATGGAGAGGTAAGCGACGTAACTCCTTGGCGCCGGCAAGAATCCATAGCCGAGCCTCCTCGAGGATAGAGAGAGAGAGATCCATATGACAAGGGCTCAGGTTGTTGAAGACGACATCATTCCTGGATTTCCAAATTCTCCACAGGGTGAGGATGATGATGGACCTTGCAGCCTTGAGCAGGCTGGGGGCAACACGAGTGGCAGCCGTCTCAAACCAAGACGAGAAAGTCTCATCAGGGCCTGGCAAACAGGCCTGCAAGCCAAGTTTAGACAGGGAATGGAACCAGACTTGCTTGGCAAAAGGGCATTGCAGCAGGAGATGGCTAATTGACTCAGATTCTTGATCACAAACAGCACAGGTGTCAGAAGTAGACAGGCCATGTCGCAGCCTGCGCTCACCGGTCCAGCAGCGATCAGCCGCAGCAAGCCAAGCAAACACTTTGCACTTGAGGGGAGCCCAACAATCCCAAATGGCCAAATGGTGCGGAGATAAAGTTCTTCCGGCAAAAAGGGCATTATACGCAGACTTGCTAGAGTATAGACCGGAGCTCGAGAGATTCCAGATGAACTCATCCTCCGTGGCAGGTGACAGCACTTGAGCTTCAGAGAGATCAACCAAAAGCAGAAACTGCAGGACCCCTTCAACGGAGAGAGTTCCAGAGATGTCCCTGATCCAAGAGTTGTTGGTAAGACCCTCAGCAACAGATCTGGAGCTGACAGCGTTGGGGCGAACAGCAGCAAGGACAGCTGGAGCAAGTTGGGAAATACTCTGTCCGGCGATCCATCTGTCAGACCAGAAAAGCACCTTGGTGCCATTGCCTAGCTTGATCGAGGTGGCCAAATGAACAAGAGCCTCAACATGACCATTGGAGCGGATAGGGAACATGGCCCATGGTTTCGCAGGGTCAACACGGCGGAGCCAGGGCCATCTGGCACGCAGTGCCCAACTCAGGCGTTTGATGTCTAGAACGCCAAGGCCTCCCATCTCAACAGGACGACAAACATCTTTCCAGGCGATGGCACAGCCCCCACCGCCATCATTGCGACCAGCAGACCAGAAGAACTTCCGTTGGCATTTGACGATAGCCTCACTAACAGGTTTGGGGATATCAGTAGCTAACATAGTGTGGATGGGGACTGCAGATAGCACAGACTTGACCAACACAAGGCGATCTCCCTTAGAGAGGAGGTTGGCATGCCATCCAGAGAGCTTGCGGTGGAGGGTGTCGATGATGGGTTGAAGGTCCTGGGCCCGCAGCTTGTAAATGGACAGAGGCACCCCAAGGTAGGTGATAGGAAAGTCAAGGACAGGGCAAAGCAACTGATCAGCAATTAGCTGCCTATCCATCTCAGAACATCTGATCGGAGTAGCTGCACTCTTGAGGATATTAGTATGTAGACCAGTGGCTTCCCCAAACATCTGTATCAATTGCTTGATGGTATCACAGTCACTGAGGGTGGGCTTGAAGAAGATCACGGTATCATCAGCATAAAGAGATGTGCGGCAAGCACCCCGGCTGCCCGGCAGAGCTGCAAGCAATCCCAAACGAGCAGAAAGGTCGACCAAGTAGTGAAATACCTGCATAACCAGAACAAAGAGCATTGGGGATAGGGGATCCCCCTGCCTGACACCACGGTGGTGGAAGAATTCAGCGGAGGGATTGGTGTTGACCAAAATTCTGGTAGAGGCGGTTGACAGCAACAAGCAGACCAGATTAATCCAAATATGCCCAAAGCCAAGATGCTGCATAAGCTCGACCAAGAACGACCAAGATACTGTATCAAAAGCTCTGGCAATGTCTAACTTCAGCAAGACAGTTGGGGCATTGGCAGAGTGAAAGGACTTAGCTAGCTGCTGAACAAGCATGAAGTTATCTTGAATAGTACGACCACGAATGAAAGCCGATTGATTGGGAGTGACCATGGATGGCAGAATAGGGGCCAGACGAAGGGACATGGTTTTTGCAATTAGCTTGGCCACACTATGCACAAGGCTGATAGGTCTATAGTCCCGGATCTCGGATGCATCCAGCTTCTTAGGGAGAAGAGTGACAAGGGCCTTGTTGATCTTGGAGAAACCGTGAGCACGACCACAATGAACAGCTGCAAAGACTGCCATAATATCCTCTTTTATGACAGACCAGCACGACTTGAAGAAACAGCCAGTAAACCCATCAGGTCCCGAAGCACGGTCACTTGGCATGTCCTTGATGGCAGCGAGAACTTCTTCCTCAGAGAACTCAGCATCGAGGTGAGAAAGTTCAAAACGGGGCAGTCCCAAGGCATCCAGATTCAGGGAGAAGTCATGGTCAGCAGGGGCACTAAAAACATCCTCAAAGTGGTTAGCAAAGGCATCTTCAATGAGGTTCTGGTCGACCAGGATATCACCATTATGGCTAATTTGAGAGATGAAATTCTTGCGGCGCCGGTGATTGGCATGGAGGTGAAAGAATTTGGTATTGGCCTCGCCTTCCTTGAGCCAGAGGATACGCGATCGCTGTCGAGCAATAGTACGTTGGAGGGAGCAGAGACCTAAAAACTTCTTCTTTAGTTCACGCCTAAACCAGCCTTCCAAGAGGCTCAGCGGACGGGATTCCTGAGCTACATCAAATCTGTAGATGAGTTCCTTAGCACACTCAATCTGCATCCTAATGTTGCCCACATTTTTATCACTCCACGATTTGAGGCGACGACCAAGGGTGCGGAGCTTGTGGTCAATGGCTGTGATAGGATTTCCAAAAGCAGGTTCAGCCCAGGCAGCTTGCACTGTCTCATGAAAACCAGGAATCTGCGGCCAAAAGGTCTCAAAATGGAATCTGCGGTGTTGACAATGAGTAACTTCAGTGTGCAGCAGGAGAGGACAGTGATCACTGATCAAAGTAGCCGCACAAGTCAGCAGACAGTTTGGATGTCCAGCTTCCCAATCAACAGAGCAGAAAACACGGTCCAGGCGCTCGAGAGTGGGATTCTCGCGCTCATTTGACCAGGTGAAACGACGACCATTCAGGGGGAGGTCACGCAGCTCCAGATCATCAAGGGCCCTGCGAAAACGACCCATCACCCGTCTAGAGACATTAGGATTGTTTTTGTCAGCAGCTTGGTAGATCATATTAAAATCGCCGGTGACAACCCAGCCTCCTTGGTGAGAGGCCCTAATGTCCCGGAGCTCATCCAGGAACAACACTTGATCCTCATCAGAGTGAGGACCATAGACAGTGGTAAGCCACCATGAGTTAGAGCCAACCACAAAACGGGAGGTAACCGAGAAGCGGCGAATATCAAAGTCAGAGCCGGTGACCACATCAGGATCCCAAGCCATAAGAATACCACCACGAGTACCAGCAGCAGGCAAGTAGCAGAAATCCAAAAATTTATTTCCAAGAGTCTGCATTACAACAGAGAGAGAGATGTGAGCTAGCTTTGTTTCTTGCAGGCAAACAATGGAAGCACCGCATGATCTAACAACTTCACGGACACCAGAACGACGACCCGGGGCATTAAGGCCACGCGGGTTCCAATTTGCGACCAGGAGTGGGTGTGCTACCATGGGGAAACTTCACGACCAGAGGTGACTAGAGAGTTTTCCGCAGCAATCTCCTGAGATTGGAGCTCCAGCTCTGATGGCAGACTCCAGCCATAGAGCATGGCGAGGGCAGAAATCTTGCTACGGCTGAGACCTCGGAGAAACTCCTGCTCAAAGCTACGGATCGCCACCGGAGAGGGAGCAGCCTTGCTGTCATCGACCGGGATGCCCATCTTCTTCAAAATGACCTTAAGGCAGCTGCGCATAGAATCTCCAGGTTTGCCGTCGCCCCGGGCAGCAACACGCTTGCTACGGCGAGGGATGAAACCCGACGGGACGGGCTTGTTGCGCCTCTTCTGCACAGCTGGGCGAGGGAGCAGGTGGCTTGCCGGCGATGTCATGGCGCGGAACATGGCAGCCCTGTTTGAGGCTGGCGGTAGAGGAGGAGGGACCTGCAGAGGTTGTCGCGGACGAGCACGGCGTCGACTGTAGACGATCAGCGCTGGAGCGGGAGCGTCGAAGTTCAAATGTCTGCGAACCGGTGCCTGGGCGCGGGGAGGCCCATCGTCGGGAGGAGGCCCATCATCAGGAGCACGTACAGGCTCAGCAGCTGGGGCAGATCCAGAGTCCAGAGCAGGCTCATGGGCAGGAGGCTCAGCGGAGGCAGGCCCAGCTTCGGAGAGGCCCAACAGCGGAGACGACGAGGCGTGCGGACACGGAGGGGTCGCTGCCGTCACGACAGGGTCCAAGCCATAGGAAACGACCAGGTCAAGAACTGGACCCAGACTAGTTGAAGCTTCAGGAGAGGAGTCCCACTTTGGACCAGCCAGATTAGCTGCATCTCCAACAGAGGGGGGGGGGGCAGCAGTGCCATTCGGAACAGACAGCAGAATAGAGCCGATGTAGAGCTCCAAAGGCAAAGAAGCTTTGGGATCAGGGACCGCTGCACTTTGCAGCCCAGCCATTGCACTTTGCAGAGGATCCGAGGCAGGCGGCATGGAGGTGGCGACATGGTTCAACGGTGTCCCATCGTTTGAACACTGATCTTCCAGGGTACGCACGCACGTAGCTGGCGCCTTGGACGCGCTTTTGATCACCCACTTTTGCAGAGGTTTGTCCTGGGGCGACCGGGTGGTCTCCACTTGGCTGGACCGAGAACGCCGCCCCTTGCGCCCACGGCGGCGCCGCCGCACCGCCAAAGGTGCCACCGAGGAAGCAGCGGAGACTAAAAAATCCGATCGTGCACCAAAGGGAATCATGTTCAAGCTTCGACAAAAAGGTTGGAGATATACGATTTCGCACGGAAATATGTCAACCCAGACATAAACATGTGCATTTTTGGCACTCAGGCAAGCAGCAGGTTTGTACCAACTATTATTCACTATTGCTCGGGAACAATTAACAAAGCATGCCCAAGCGGCAGTAGCAGAGAAATCGACATAGCCATCTGAATCGATTATTCCCCCAAAAGGGAGAGAGGAGTAAGGAAGAGGGAAGCTGCTGTTCATGTCCAAGTTGGCATTCACAGCCCAGAAAGATGAAGTGGTGTAGTTGATGGTAGCCACATAGTATGCTGTATTGCTCATGAAAATTATAGCTTTACTATCGCTGCAAACCAGCTCGTGTGACTGAGAGCCACACTCAGGTGGATCATCTCGACGGCGGAAAGGAGACCGGACATCCCGGAGATGACCGCAGGAGAAACGTGGGCATCCATCTCCTCCCTCGACGTCTGCTGCAAAAACTGAAAGCACAAATAGGACCATAAAGGTTTGCAAGGCAATGGATCGATGAAATGCACCAGTGTTCGCCATGACAGCTTCGCAGGTTGATATCGTAGGTTTGCTGTTATGAAGAAGATTACTACCTATTGAGACGACACAGGCCTTATAAGAGGTAGCTATCACAGTACAGTAGGGTTAGTACACATATAGCTATCAGTACCGAAATTTCCAATCAGTGCCCTATTTGACTATTGATTGTATCCAGTCATGGGTCACACTCAAATCACTACATCACGTACAATTGACCACAATAATTAAGGAGGGCAGATATAAGGAAATCTAAGAAAGTGTCTCAAGTTGAAAAGACCCAGCTTCTGGCTGTACGCATTTCCATGAGGTAGCAATAATTAAGTGCACTAGGTCTACCGAGTACTAAATCATGGACGCTAGCGAGCCTTCAGTCGCACTTGGTTGACTAGAACACGGCGGGGGTGCATGCACATTTGGAAATTGTACACCACAATTAAGGCAACCTGCTGTTAGACCATTATAGTAATATGCTACTAGCTAGACTGAGTTGACTGCCACTTGCAACGTCTTTTCCTTCTATATACGTGCAGCGCCTTGCTTGCCTTCGTATCTTCCTCTTCCTCTCCATATCTGTTACAACACAGCAAGATGTGTACACTGCTTGTCACAGCCTTCCTACTTTCTCTTATCAACCACAGAACCAACTTGGCCATGGCGTGGGACGATAAAGATTTCTTCAGGTACTGTCCACCCTCCAAGTGCAGCAAACATGGCCCAGAGATTAGGTTTCCTTTCCGGCTCGAGGCCAGCAATACATCATGTGGCAGGCTCTGCATGGAGTTAGCATGCTCCGGCGAAGACACCATCCTAGTTCACCCACTTCTTGGCCCATGCAAAGTAACCCACATATATTACAGTCGTCTTGTCATTGAACTCATCCCGCCTCCAGCCTTGTCTCCCTGTCCACTCCAGAAACTCATCTCCCAAACCATTCCAATTCAATACGCCTATGCAGAGCAGTCAAACCAGGTCCTTTGTGGCATATATGACGAGAGGCACGCGATGCTTGTATGCTGCTTGCGAGAGATAACACCAAGCATTGGAGCTGCTGGGCCAATCTCCTGCCTTAGCAACACAACTCACTTATCGTATTTATTGCCGACTTATCTACTTATGACAGATCTTCCATTGAGCTGTGAGGTCGTCTCAGGCGACCTAGTCCGGTTACCCTATTCGAGGCAAGACTGGTCAGCTACGCTCAATACAAGTGTAGAAAGAATCCTCGAATCAGCAGAGATGACACTGGGATGGGAAGATCAATGGCAGTGCTATGACTGTGAACACAAGGGGGGACGGTGTGCATTCAGCTCGCAAAGGAATAAAACATTCTGCATGCCACATGGTATAGTTTCTAACTGGCGATTAGCACAATATGATCGTGGCATCCCCTTTTATTTTGTGAAGTAGTTTAAATTTAATTGCACCTTGAAGTTTTTTTACCAGAATTTGCCAATGCTACAATTCAATATGTTGCAGTCTGAAAGATTTTTAACCTATAAAACGTTTGAGCAACTACCAAGCTTTTTAAAAAAAGTACAGTTACTTTTTTTCTTCCTAAATCAACAACCAAATCTCACTTTTTTTTCTATTTGCAGGTTCACGCATCAAAGTCATTGCAGGTATTACCACAGACCATATATTTCTATCTATTTCAAAAGAATAATAAATGTAGAAAAATATAGGAAACGAAGCTTCCCAATACTCACAAATTGCTTTTTTTAGAAAATGGAAGAAATCATCTCCCAACATCTGCAGATGCACAGACAACCAACGTTTATTACAAACTCAGTCAGCATGTGGCCACCATAACGATTCAGACAAAAGAAAGACAATAACAAGCAGAGCCAAAAATATAGTTTGAAACACCAGATTTCATTTATTTCCGTAATATGGATACTACATGCTGGTCTTATCCACATTACAGTCAGTAGGTAATTGTTCCCAATGTTAATACAATATGCTAATTTCATTTTTTCCGAAAAGGGGAAGCCTCTGCATCAATTGATGAATATAGCCTTTTATTTAATTATTATTGAACACCGGTGAACACTAAAAAAAAAGCCATTATTGAAGTTTGTTTCCAAGAGATTACATCTCAAGGGTCACATAACGTCGATACATGAATCAACCATCTAAAAAAAGATACCAACCTGAAGCGCCTTCGCATCAACATGATGTCTTACTCCAAATGCACTAGTCGTATAAATCTCGTGCAACTACTTCCAAATGGTTGCACACACAAATCATGACCTGCTTGTGCTCCGCGGGCTGGATAAATGACCATGCACAAATCCTGTGTTGTGCAATTTGCTAATATCATGTTCTCTGTTTATCCAGCAACATCATCAGTGGCCACATTAATTGTTCTTCTCTTGATAGTGGCCACTGCAGTGTATCTTTCACTGAAGACAAATTATAACAAAGAGATACATTTGAAGGTTGAAATGTTTCTCAAAACATATGGCACCTCAAAACCCATGAGATACACCTTCTCTGAAGTTAAAAAGATAACCAGACGGTTTAAGGTAAAAGTAGGACAGGGAGGATTTGGAAGCGTATACAAAGGTGAGTTACCAAATGGAGTGCCTGTGGCAGTTAAGGTGCTGGAGTACTCTACAGGAGAGGGAGAAGTATTCATCAATGAAGTTGCAACCATCGGACTAATCCACCACGCCAATATTGTCCGCCTCGTGGGCTTTTGCTCTGAAGGGACGAGACGGGCTCTTCTCTACGAATTCATGCCTAATGAGTCACTGGAGAAATACATATTCTCACGTGATTCTCATGTTTTCCAAGATCTACTAGTACCTCAGAAAATGCTAGACATTGCATTAGGCATCGCCAGAGGAATGGAGTACCTACACCAAGGATGCAACCAGCGCATCCTTCACTTTGACATCAAGCCGCACAACATCTTGCTGGACTACAACTTT
Organism: Lolium multiflorum; assembly: GCA_030979885.1. Classification (NCBI taxonomy): domain Eukaryota; kingdom Viridiplantae; phylum Streptophyta; class Magnoliopsida; order Poales; family Poaceae; genus Lolium; species Lolium multiflorum. Next base: position 46,329,278 of record CM061749.1, on the reverse strand, counting down.
ACTCCGAAAATCTCAGACTTTGGCCTTGCAAAACTGTGCGCCAGGGATCAAAGTATAGTCACCTTAACTGCAGCAAGAGGTACTATGGGATACATTGCACCAGAGCTATATTCTCGTAACTTTGGGGGTGTATCCTACAAGTCAGATGTATATAGCTTTGGTATGCTAGTGTTGGAAATGGTGAGTGGAAGGAGGAACTCAGACCAAGATATTGACAGCCAGAATGAGGTTTACCTCCCGGAGTGGATCTATGAGAAAGTAACCACTGGCCAGGACTTGGTATTTTCAAGGGAACTGGAAGAGGAAGAGAAAGTAAAGATGAGACAGCTGGCCATCGTAGCACTGTGGTGCATCCAGTGGAACCCAAAGAATCGGCCCTCAATGACAAATGTGGTAAATATGTTAACAGGGAGGTTGCAGAATCTACAGATACCACCAAAGCCTTTTGTTTCATCTGAAACTTATCCTGTGCAGTAAAACATGGCGAACACACTACCATGATTCAGTGGAATAACTGAGAGCTATCCTCACGTGTGTATTTCAGACTTTCAGTAACCAGCATGTAATACTTCAAATGTTTGCAGCATACCAGATTCGATACATTTTAAAGTAAAATTCCGCATGATATGATGGTTACCTTATTATGTTGTTGCAGTGATTTATCCTCATTCAAGTAATTCTGCAATGCAGTTGTCCTCCCCGAATTCCTGACTTCAAAATACAGTCCGCCAACTGACATGAGTTCTGGACTTCATTACATGGTGCCAACAGGGCGATTGAAAAGAAATGTATCCCCACTCAAATTTGTTGTTCCTGGTACCTGAAATTGTATTAGGATGGTCTTAGAATTTTTTTTTTTTACGTTGATGTGTAAGATTTATACCATATAAATGCCTTGCTGGTTTGTATAGTCTAGTCCTAAAAACGCACAAATTCGACATTGCAAATTGACATAAAATAATTTGAGAATGGAGACATGGCAGGAGATAACCCCAGCTCAGATATTAGTTAACGATTTATTCCTAGTACACCGTTGGTTACATTGAGCGGTCGTTTGGCTAGAGATCATAAGCTTCAAATTTTGATATGGACAAAACCACTGAGCAAACTAACTAGAAGCTGGAACATGGGTACCTCAACATGACATGGCGACTATTTGCAGAACTGTTGACGAGGCCGATGAAAATGTCGATCTAGCATTGCGCTGCCAATCAACAGGCGGCGGAGGTAGCCGCAATGGTGGCACCCGCTGACGGCCGCATAGCATCGCCGGCGCTGAGCTGTTCCAGCGGCTGAGGTGTTGCGCAGTACATGGTCTCCAGTCCGGGTGGAGATCTTGAAGGCGAACAGGCGGTTGAGCACGTCCGCCATGGGTACGACGGCTTGTCCTTGGACCAGAAGAGCTGGCCTGTGCTTGCGCACGACTTTTTTATATACTCGCCCTGCTTGGTCAGCCACCCCGCTCGCTCTGCCCCGTGCTAGAAATCAACGCGCCGGACGAGGAGCCCATTACCGCGCGCCGGGGATTTGGGGATCCAAGATCCGCCTCCTGCCCATTGGCCCTGCAGCCCCGTCCACGATGCGCGAGGCATCGTCACCGGATGGCGGGCGGGCGCTCGCCGAAGAGCTCGGAGGCGCCGCCGGCGGTCCAGGTCGACGCAGGCGAGCGGATCGAGGACGGGGCCGCAGCCGGCGCAACGGGATCGAGGCCCTCATGTGCAGAGCTTCCATCTGTCCTGCTTTAGATCCACATGGCACTTGTCCAATCCAGCAAACATTGACAGAACTGAAGTCAAGAACTCAGAATCAATTCAGCAAGAGATCAATTAAAATTACACTAACAGTTGCCTTTGCAATTACAGAGGCTAGTTCGTGGTCCCTTCACACATAAATATATGACATTGATAGCTAATTTGCAGAGAAACTGATTTGTACTTCCTCGAGACATGGCAATCATAAAAAAACAAAAAAAGAGGCAAAACTGGAGCAATCCCAAATGCCGCAGTCATAAAGGGCTAGCCCATAGAGAAGAAGTAACTAAGAAATGATTCCTGCATGGTTGCAGCCATGAACAATGCAGGAATGAAAATTAACTAAAAGGGGCTTCCAAATTACTCGCACCATCTCGCTCTTGGCAAGGTTAACTATCTCAGATTTTTTCTAGGGATTGGTGACGCTTCGCTCCGTCATCGTTCCAGATGTCTCTTATTTCCACGGTAACTTAGGTTCCTGTTGTTTCTTCTCTCATCTTCTACCCGATATGTGTATGTGATGGCCTCGCCAATTTAACGTCCTCCTATGCTAGTGCTGGTAATATTAAAAGAACAATTTCTACCACGATCCTATAGTAAATGAAAATACGGAGCGTACTATCTATATGGGCAGAGATGAGTGGTTTATATAAATAAGAGGTAATGGTTGCAAAGTACTATATTCGTGAAAATGAGGTCAGCATATCTCTTTTTTTTCCCGTGATATGAACCTAACGAAGTTAAGATAATTATGGTTCCTTTCTAATCCGAGCCTTAATTATGCGTGTAAGCTCCAAAACAAAAACTAGTCCTGTAAATCACAAGACCATAAAACTTTCATCTCCCTGACCATTGCATGGTTTTAATAGATAACCTGACCTTGGGTTTCCAGAAAATGGAATGCCCGATGACCAGCGAATTTTTTAAAAAAGAGTTCTTGTTTCATTATAATGCAATGAAACGAGATGCAATTTCTACTGAGTCTGAATCCCTATTGAATTCTCTAAGTTGTAAGCATGTTATTTGAATGGATAAATGCAAGAGGGCATCATAAATAAAGTGATTATGAGTAAAGAAACCACAAGCAATAAGTACTGAGAAACACCTAACAATGGATGTTTGAGTTGCAGAGCCATGACTCCTACCTACGAAATTTCAAATTCTAGTCCTCATATTTCCTGGAATGTATCAACTGTAATTGTATTTTGTTCTTAAGAGGCACTCTTGCGTGAATATGTGGTTGTTTATTCCCGGACTACAATTCTAATACCTTTGCATGTGTAATTGTGTATGGGCTCAAGGAACAAGAGCAAAAATGTGATGAATGAGTTGGAAAATCCTCGGCGTCAATGCTCTGCTAGTCTGCTTGTTTCACAATGTTTTGCATTTCTAGTTTCAAAAGAAGCGGAAAATACAATTTTATATTTTCAACATGTTTTTATGACTTCCAGCTATGAGAGTCCATCCCACAAGTTTCTACAAGCAATGACCTCTCCATTCTTTTGGAATAGATAATGTTGGGGAGGATCTCCTTGCCTCCTGCATCGGTGATGAACGCTGTCTTAAAATTCATTCTCAAATGGTGGCAAAGGCATATCAAATCCAAACATCTGGATTACAATATGAAAATGAAATTATAAGCCAAAATACCTACAACGCAGAAAGGTTCTTTGGACAATAATTGAGTTTAATGTGTGTACATATTCTTTGTCGTCATGTACAATATGTTCTTTCGACAATAAACATGGTGTGCATGTCAAAAAAATGATGCTAGTAAGGAAAAGAGAAAGACATTTTGTAGTCATTTGAATAAAAGCCTGACGGCGAAACTTCAAAAAAAAAAAAAGGCAAGAACTAGGATTGTGAGCCACATATAGTCGTGTCTTACATATTACACACTACATGCACTGTCACATCTGTACTCCATTTATTCCCGACTTCTTAAGTTGTTTTGATCTGTCTCCCTCCCTAATGTCGCCTCTTCCTGTGTACACGATCTGACATATTTTTTACATCTTATTGTTATCTCCTCGAACTGTACATGTGACTTCCACACATCTAATGCAAGCTAGTGCTGTCATACAGTCAACTATATAGACCCCCCATGAAAAATAAGAATGAGTAAATATGTCCGTTTTTATCGCTTATCATACCTTTAGATAAAACTAGATCTTCTTGGCCAATTGAAAAGCGTAATAATAATCCATTTCGAGTATTGCATCCATGATGTACAAAAGACAATCAGAATCAATTGCTAATCTAAACCATTGTAGTCTTGACATCTCACTACTATAATTTGCATAAATTATATTTTGCAAAGCAATGGCTATGTTAGATCTTAAGTGATGGCGGTCATAAAGAATAAAAAAGGAAGCGAAAGCGGAGCTATCCTAAATGCCGCAATCAAAGATGGACTAGCGCAGAAGAAGTATCTAGGAAAATGATGCTCTTGCATCTATGAACAATTCATGAACGGCAAGTAACTAAAAGTAACATCTTAATTGTTGCAACATTTCACTTTTGTCAAGATCAACAATCTCAGTTTTTTTTTCTAGTTCTCCCTGAAGACCTGCTCTATCACAGTTCCCAGTGTCTCCTATTTCCACCGGTCCTTACTTTCCTACTGTTTCTTCTCTCATCTTCTACCTTGTATTTGTATGTGATGGTCTCTATATAATGTCCTGAGCTAGTGCTGGGTATATTTTAAAAACTACTGGTACCTATATTAAATGAAAATACGGAGCCTACTCTCTACTGTGGCAGAGATGTGTGGCTTACATAAATATGGGGCAATGGCCAATGCCCCACAAAGTATTAGTGAAAATGAAGTCCAAATACTTCATGTTTTTCGTAAGGTGAATGGCATGAAAATGAAGGTTTCTAGATGTTCATTTATTTTTGCAAACACTCGTTGAGATCTGTATATACAACTTTTACTTTTCAGGTCAGCAGTACATCAATACTAGAGTATACTTTTTTTTCAGATTTTTGGTGCACCATAAATGTCTAATTTGATTGAGTTTCAAATAAGATACTCCCTCCATCTATAAATAGATGTTTTAGATTTGTCTAAATTTGGATGTATCAAGATTTAGACAAACATCTATTTATAGACGGAGGGAGTATATCATTTTACGTATGTTGCAGAATAATCTTCGAATATAAATTAAACAAAGTCTAGTAGTACTGATGTGTCGATAACCTGCAAATTTTCGAATTTGAATGTTGTGTTGTTTTGGAGAAACAAAAAAATAAATCATGTTCACAACAAACACCATAATTCAATTCAAAATCATGTCAAAAAAAATTCAATTCAAAACTCACATTCAAGAACTTAGATACGTCGTCATCACATCAACATGGCACTTTTCTGATGATTGTTACTCAAGCGAGACAAACTCGTCAGGGCTAGGGGAATCCTGAAAGCCCCGGAAGGTTTCACTGAATGATTCATGGTCAACTTCATGACGGACAAATGACTGAAGATCAACTTCAGAAGCTAGAAGACAAGATACTAGCCAGAAACCGTTTTGCCGCTGGTGGTATGTTTTCCTCACTTCCTGTTCAGAACATGCGCTATATTTCAGGTCAAAGATGAATTCCTGTGCAGTGCTCGCATCTGTGGACATGGCACTTGTTAAAACCAGCGAGAGTGAATGCAGTGATGTGTCAAAAATTAGGAATCGATTTACATAGGTCAATTACATTTTCAGTGCAATTACAAGCTAGTTCATGGTTCCTTCACTGAGGATTCTGCAATAAATGGCATCTATAGATAATTTAAAGAGAAATGGGTTGATATATCTTAAGTAATAGTAATCATAAAGGACATAAAGGAAGCGATGCCGGAGCAGGCCTAAATGCCGCAATCATACATGGGCTGGCTTATACAGAAGAAGTATCTACGAAAATGATGCACACAGCATCTTATTGAGTTGCAACAGTTCATTTGTCACAATCAAGAATTTCTTCCAGCATCTCATCGACACCCGGCTCTGTCATTATTCCAGATGCTATCTCCACGGGTTCTTACATTTCTACTATTTCTTCTCTCAACTTCTGCCTGGATTCCTGTATTGCTACTGTTTCTTTTCTCATTTTCTACCCTGTACATCAGTGCTGTTTGTGATGGTCTCTATATAATGTCCTAAGCTCGTGCTGGAAATATCAAAAGAACTAGTTCTACTGCTGTCCTATTATAAATGAAAATAGGGAGCCTAGTATCTACTCAGGCAGAGGTGTGTGTTTTACATAAGTAAAGGGCAGTGGCCGCAAAGTATTACAGGGAAAATAAATTCAGAATACTTACCTTTTCTCATGAGATGAATGGCATGAAAATGAAAGTTGGTAGACATTCATTTATTTCTGCAAACACTCGTTGACATCCGTACATACAAAGTGATACTTTACAGTTCGGCAACACATCAACACTACAATAGATATTTTCTCTAATTTTGGTGCACCATCATAAATATCTAATATGATAAGAGTTTAGAATAACCTATATCGTTTTAAATATTTATATGTTGCAAAATAATATCCAAAAATAAAACTATAGTGCAGATGTGTTGTTAACGTGCATTGTTTCAAATTTAAATTTTATGTTGTTTGGGATAAGCAACAAAAATAATATGTTTAGAACAAATGCAATGTTTCAATTCAAATCTCACTCTGAAGAGCTTGCATACGACATGCATCAGATCAACATGGCACTTGCTCAAAGCAGCAAAATAGAATGCAGTTATGTGACAGGAACCGAAATCAAGTACGAACGCTCAATTATAATTACAATTTCAGAGGCTAGCCAATGGTTCCATCACTTAAGTACTAAATAGCATCGATAGATAATCTGCAGAGAAACTGCTTTGTCATATCTAGAAGCTTCAATGGGATCAATTAATTGATTATCATAAAGAAGAAAATGAGAACGAAATCGGAGCAAGCCTAAATGCCGCAATAATAGAGGGGCTGGCGCATCGATAAGAAACTCGCAGGAAGGTGCATATTATACATGGTGAAGAAGGCAATCCCAGCATCATGCTTTGAGAGATGCGGATCGTCGCAGAGATTTGTAGCGAGGAAAGCACCGGAGAAGGCTCTGCTGGTGCTGTTGGTGCTGCAGAGGAGGCGGTATGTATGACACGAAGAACGCTGGGTCGTCGTCCAGAGCTTCTTTGTAGCTCTCGAGGACTGAAACAATGTCGTCAAACTGTGGCCTTCTATCTGGGTTGGTCGCCCAGCACTGAGATATCAGATGGCTCATGGCTAAGGGGCATGAAGGAGGCAGTGGTGGCCTTGCATTCTGCCAAAAGATAGTTACAAAACTTGTGAGGATATGTTACTTGGCAGATAATTCATGTTCCTTGTACAGTAGAATTTGTGGGAAACTACCAACTTTTTAGCCATGAAAAATCATTGATAGCTGATCAGAAAAATACTCCCATTCTCAAAATGGACCTAAGTTGCTTGGTGTACTTCTTCAAGCAGGATCACATCAATTCTACCCTTGTACAGTCGTATGCCACAAAACCAAATTATTATCTAGCTAGAGTCTTGGGAGTGAGAACATAACATCCACACATATGCACACACACAAAGAGAGTGGTGCTTGAAGAAAACATACCTTCAGTGCAACAGCTATGGCAGCCTGCTCTGGAGTCATCTCGCTAAATGGAACCAACGCTGTTAAAATCTCCCACAAGACAATTCCGAAGCTGTACACATCAACTTTTCTTGTATGACTTTTCTCTTTGATCATTTCCGGAGCCATCCACCTATAAGTTCCTGTAAACCCCTTGCCGCTTCCACACTGCGACTCTAGACATGAAATCCCGAAATCTGCCACTTTAACTGACATATCTTCCCCAAGAAGCACATTCTCTGACTTCAGATCTCTATGAAGTATCCCCTGCGAGTGGAGGTAGCTCATTCCACGAGCAATGTCTAAAGCTAATTTCAGGACTAATTCAATAGGAACAGAATAAGGCTCTTGCTGATGCAGATATTTCCGGAGGGAACCACCTGCCATGTATTCTGTGATGATACAGAATACTGGTGGTTTCTTACATGCTGCGACGAACTGTAAATGTAACAAGTCAGATAACACTCCAGACCAAACAGTCTTAAGAAATGAGTTAGCATGAATAAGTAGATATATTCATCATTTCAATTAAATACAGCATGGAATGCAAATAACATTGGTTACAATCTTTTTATATAACAGATCTTTAGAGGAATTAAAGCACACCAGGCAAACAAAATCAGACCGTTTAGAACCTGTGTGTAAAATCACATAATTATAACAGTCACAGTCAAGGTCCTAACTCTCCAACACCATAAAGTGTTGCCAATCAACACACATCAGATCCTTGGATCAAATGAATCTAAGTTTCTTCTAAATTATGTTCATCTGTATTTGTAACTTTGCATTGATCAGGAATGGCTTATGGAACAATTAAGTGAAGTCCATAGATCAGTTCAAACACATATACAGCAACATATTTCACCTGGACAGCAAGGTACTATGACTGTCAATGATACACATAGAAAAATAGTACAAAACAAATAAACAATGTTACAGAGATCGCAAGCAGGATCAAATTCAGCCAATTGTTTGAGATAGATTTAGTTTCTTGCAGAACTTTGCAAACCCCAGTGAAAGGTGGGCACCCAGCTTCATAATGACACTTCTGATTTTTCTAGCATGCTCCAGTTGATTAAGCAAAGTGAGCTTTCTCCATGTGACTTGTGGGGTCAAGTGAGACAAGTAGGCACTTAGTAAAGTGAAAAGCTTGAAAGATATTTTATCTGTACATGAACTATCACTCTCTGGGTCGATTCTCGTTATTTATAGATAAGATGCACTGCTATCTTCATCTAAAAGCAGCTAAGAGTTGATGTCATACATGGCCCACCACCCACTTTAATTAGAAAACTAAGTGTCTACGGTTAACGGCTTATCGTCTATGGAGCTGTCAATGAAAACTCATCAAGCGTTGTGCAACACTAGTCCGAAATATTCCGTTTTTTACCATATCGAAGAAAAACAAAGGATTTTTTTTTCTCCACTACGAAATTGCATCTATGGAGCTGTCAATGATATGAACTCATGAAGCCTTCTGCAACAATTGTCCCAAATATTACAATTTACCACCATCAAAGAAACACAAAGGTTGATTTCTTTTTTCTCCACTACAAAACTGCCTTCAGCACAGGACTAACAATATTTGCGAGGTGTTCTGATGCATGTCGGCACTGATACTGTACAAACAACAGGAACACTACTAACATCATCCAGCCAAAGTACAAAGTACTATTACCAACCAAAAGCTGCACTTTATGGGTGGAAAGTACGTGAGAATAAAGACCAAGGCAAGAAACAATCCTGTCTAAACATTTGTCACACCAGATTCATAAATGTGTGAGATTTCGCTGTCACAGACAATCAATCACTCCATATAATTCAGAGGAGAAGCTCGTCCGCCATGTTCTGTTCTTTCCCTCTGCCTCAGGTTATATATAGTGCAAAGAAGCATGAATCATCTTCTCATTCCAGACCTTATCTTCTGTTTGCTACCCTCTATGATTTCCCACAATCCAACCAAAGAAAGCATAAAGCTTGCACCTTTAATGTGAAGATCGGTTAGCCTAGCAAATCCTACAGCCTAGCGCACGCATGGGCAGCAACAAACGAATCATACTAAAAGATACTCTAAGATGCGAAACAGATGATTTGTTCAGATTAAAGCAAGCAAATAATTCAGTTAACCCGTGACAAGAAGAACAGTTGTTGAAGGGACAGTGAATGAAAGTAAAAAATGCGTAAGGAAAAAAAAAAGGACAGGTGTATTATTACCGAGATGATGTTGTGGTGGCGGAGGCGGAGGAGTAGCGCGACCTCGGAGGCGAACTGTCGCTCGAGCTCTGCGGCGAGCGCGGCGTCCTCCTCGGGCTGGCTGACCATCTTGATGGCCACCTCGCGGCCGGCGTACCTGCCGGAGTAGACGCGGCTGTGCCTCCCGGAGGCGAACTTGACCCGGATCTCCAGCTTGGAGAGGTCGGCGCTCCAGAGCTCCTCGTCGCCGCCGCCCCGGATCTTGGCCCCCGGCGGCGCCACCAGGTACTTGGACCAGGACACCGCCTTCTTGTAGTCCCCCAGCGACAGCCGGCGCTCCAGCCGCCTCCCCTGCCCGCCATTCCCGTCGCCCTGCTTGAAGCACTGGAGGGTCTTCATCCTCACACACCACGCAGCGACTGAGTTCTTCTCGCAAAAGAGAAGGTTAGATCGATCTTTAAAGCGGCGGGAAACGAGGCGTCGGGCCCTGATTTTCCGCACGTCCGGTATGTAATCCGAACTTCGCCGCGACAGACGGGGATAGATTTCGATCCGCCGCGGTTATACCGGGGATTCTTGCTGATCCTTATCCACGGCTGCACATTTCTGCAACCGGCGCCGACATGTCCGTGCGCCGCTCACATCCGAAGAATCAAGGCACGGTGATGCGCTTGAAGGTAGATGATTCTGTAGTATGAAGGAGGATACAGAGAGGAACAGGACTCGAGAGGAGGAGAGTGATGGCTATGGAGAGAGAGGGAGAGCAGCAGCAGAGCAAAGTGCCAAAGAGCAGCGGGCAGAGTAACATGCAGGTTCAGTTTTGGTTTGGCAGCGAGCGACAGGGACGGTGAACAGTGAACAGTCAAGACCAGGTCTAGTCAGTTCAGTTACTCCTTTCCGTCCTTGACTGAGAGCTGGACACGTATTGACGGTGCAGTGCAAAAACAAATCAAAATTGGGCAGCTCGGTGCAATGCAAATGAATTTTCTTTTTGGACCATGTACATGTCACAAATGAAAAGCTGAAATGGATTTATACTGAGTTAAGGAAAGTACACAGTGGCGGACGCAGAAAACAATTAAAGGTGGGCACACCTCTAAAAAATATTATGCTCTCTCCATTTATGATTAAAATTTACTACCTCCGATACATATTAATTGGCACTAATATAGTTCTATCTAGATATATTTTAGTTCTGGGTACATCCAAACTAATGATACTATATGAATCGGTGGGAGTACCAAAAAAGTAATAAATGTATCCAATATTTCTCAAATTAAGGATAGAAAAAGATCTCCGGTTTTGGGGTGAGCCACAACCCATCAGATTTGACTGCAGAGATAAATCTTGATGGCTAGCACATGAGGTGGCTATCCAGCGGGCATATGCGGATAGAAATTTCAGTGGGTGCCATCCTCGTATAAATTCCATTTTTTGAATCATTTTTCTTCAAGGAAAGTACACAGTGGCGGACGCATGAAACAATTAGAGGTGGGCACACCTCTGAAAAAATTATGCTCTCTCCACTTATGATTAAAATTTACTACCCGATCCATATTAATTGCCACTAATATAGATGTATCGAGACATACTATTTTAGTATTACTAGGTATATCCATAGTAATGATAAGTATTAATATGAATAGGAGGAACTACCAAAAAAGTAATAAATGTATCCAATATTCCTCAAATTAAGGATAGAAAAAGATCTCCAGCATTGAGGTGAGCCACGACCCATCAGATTTGATTGTAGAGATACATCTTGCTGGCTAGCACATAAGGCGGCGATCCAGCGGGCATATGCGGATAGAAATTTCAGTGGTAGCCATCCTAATATAAATTTAATTTTTGAATCATTTTTTTCTTCAAGTATGAATAAATTGCATTGAAATTAAAAAAAGTGGGACCAGTGGCCCCACTTAGCTACACATGGGTCCGCCCTGATTTGAACCGCATCTCTCTTGAATGAAATAACACGAGGGACTGAGTTTTAGTTTTGATAGTAGAAAACACGTTGGCTCGTGTGATTTTTGTTGCTAAATTTGTTCATACCTCAAATCTGATTCTACATGTCACCATTATCTGGCAAATAAATTTGACTCCTAATTTATTGACAAGAATGAGACAATTGGACAATAAGGGTGAAAATAAATTGAGTTGACTTTGTGATGTGGCAAAGATGATCCTCGTGTGTGCCATAATGAATTTGATTGTCTTGGGAAGTCCCAACACAGTCTCAGATCAGAGGCTAGAGAAGCATGGTACACGTTTATAGTCTTGCATTTTAAGTGATGATTATTATCTCTGCCCCGAATTAAGACGGGTAGCTACTCACACCTGTAACACCGTCGGGATGATGCTTTTCTATTTCGTATGAAAAGGGTCCTTTTGATTCATAGGAATTGTGTAGAAAATTTATAGAATTTGGATTCTATGGAAAAAAAAAGTACAAAAATTGTTTGATTCATAGGACATATCCCGTAGAAATCGATCCTATAGGAATTTTGGAGTGCAAATCTTATAAGAAAAAAAGCAGTAGCTCAAACTTCATTAATTTTTTTTGTTACAATCAAACTTTTCATCTTTTCACAGAATTCAAGTAGGGACGACATCTTTAATTATATATCTTTTTTATTTCTACGTTTTTTTATCATTGTTTTCTGTTGTGATGTCTGGCCACATGATTCGTAGCTACCTTGGTAAGCACGAGTAGGATAGGATGAACATCATACGGATAAATATATGCCGGCATGGCATGTGTGGATGGCACCACTTTGAGCAGCATGCGCATGGGGAGCAGCAGTGTTTAGATCCAGCCTGCCATCACGGGCACCATTTGGGCAGCATCGCAGGAACGGATGCAGCGCAACAACTCACAATAACTTGGTCGATTGATCGGTTGGGTACCTGTACGTACAGTTGGGCAATGGAGATCCAGGTTAGTTAGACTGCAGATCAAACAAGATTAGGATACATATAGTACGATCCTACCGTACGGTTACGGTACGTACTAGTACAACTTGCAGCGCCGGGACCGGTGGATCGGATAAATTATTGGCAGATGATGCGATGCTCCATTGATTGTTGTCGAGCTGATGCTGTTCGTCCATTAGCAAAGGTATCTTTTCCAGAAGATAATAAATTAATTAACAAGAAATTCAAATCAAACAGTGGAGAGAAAGTGGCCCTGTTGTGTATCTCCATGCGCGGCGGTATGCCTGTGAGATGTCTGCTTCACCGGTGGGTCTAGCACACTGCACAGTGGGCCCTGTTCATCTGGTTTCCTTGCTTTTGTCGGTGAGGCCAGGACGGCCGTATCACCCGTCCGTACACCCAAGAATAGTCACCAAATTTTAGCTCAAAAACTATGAGAGGGGGCATCTTCAGCCGTTGGCAATGGTGCGGTTAAAAAATAGGTCTACCCCTCCACCCAGCACTTTGATGTGGAATGTTCGACATATTCTGGACGTAAACATGAACCAAATATACGTCAGAAATGCGTTTCCGTGGATATGGCACAGTCAGCGCAAGCGTCCGCGCCCTTCGTACTTGTCCTCACCCATCAGCGACAGCGGATGTTTCGTCTTTCTGCGCGCTAGTATTGGCGAGAGGCGCTGAGCAGCTTTCTGCGCCGCGTTTGACGCGCCTTGCCTTCTGCGCGCATGCGCTGGCGGTGTCCTTGCAGCTTTAACGCCAGGGCAATGAAGACGAGGCGTGCCATTAACACTGCTAGGCTCTGGTCATCCTTTTTATGGGGCACCGGTGGCAGACATTTCCTCGCCCACTCCATTGCCATCGTCGTTGTAGTCGCCGCCCCCTTTTCCTGACCTAAGCCGTTGGGTATATCCTAGACGCAAACAAACAATTTTGATCCGAACACCATTTTCACGTCCACGATAAGACGCAAGCGGACACGCGCGGTCACTTTTCACGTCCATTTTGTATCGAGCCGCTGGAGATGCTTTAAGCGCTTCAGATTGTCTATGCAAAACTCCTCATGTACGGCTGAATTCGAGTAAGTCGCTTCCTTTTTACTAGTCTCACTTAAAAGGTCTTGAAAAGCAGAAAAAATGTGTTCTTTCTACTACTACTATTCCCTTCGTTTTTAAAAAAGTTTTATAAATTTTTCTAGATGTGGATAATTCTAGCTAAAACATGTTTATAAATTTTGTATCTAAATAAAGATGGGAAAATTCTACAGCCAAGAGGCTCATTTTCTCCTCTTTCTTCTCTCTCTTTAGCTATAGTACTTTTAGAGTCTCTTCCAAAGCTCCAGCCCAAACCAAAGCCTCTCTCGTCGGCGTTGCTGGCAAGAGATGGTGGAGGGGAGGCGCCGGTCTCAGTAGTGTAGGTAGTAGGGTTTGGCTTGGTCCCATAGTGGCGTCTTGGAGTAGGTCGCTGGATCCTTCAGGTCGGATCTGGCACGTCCTGGCAGCTTTGTTCTTCGCTGTCCAGTTCCGGTGGCAGGAGCTGTTGCATGCGAGGAAGATGGAGCCGGGCATCTCCGCAAATAAGACCTCGTGGAGCTTCTCTGTTCTAATGTGTTGGCGCGGCGCTTGACGGTTGTTGATGGCGTTCTCGGATGTGCTTCCAAGGAGGAAGACATAGGAGAAGTGTACATGCTCCTTCAATAAGCGCGTCCACCTCCAAGCTAGTTTCCTCTATGCTCTGTTCACTGTCTTGGCTGGTCGTGGCGGCGAGGGGGGGGGGGCTGAGAGCATGGTGGTCGCTGGTGTCAGAAGGTGGTGGAGAGGTGGTGAAGCTGCTATTGGTGGAGCTTATCAGCGACGGCAAGATCGAGCCCAAGCTACTTTTGGCCAAGGTGAAGGCCGCTCCGCGCTCCGGCGTTCCATTTGCCGGAGTATTTTCGTCCTCTAGGCCATCGAGCCTTTGCGGAGGATCTACCTCGACCTCGGTGCGTTGCGGCACACCAGCCCTGCCCCAAGTGGCCTAGTCCCCGACGGCAAGGAGGGTGGCCGTTTCTGCAGGTCCAAGATGGTCAATGGTGGAGAGGAAGGACCTGATCACGTTTTCCCATTTCTTTCTATAGTCATTTTTGTAAAAATCGAGGGCTTGTTTGTAGTTCTCTTTGCCTGCAGGGTCCTCCTTGTATTGTAAACTCACCGCTTTAATGAATCAGCTTCTGGGCCCTTCAAGGCCCTTCTCTGTTAAAAAAAGTGGAAATCTATTTTAGAAACGAAGGAAGTACTAGAAGTTAGGGTGAGTTAAACATTTCTCCACCCCTATCGCAATCGCACCTCTCCATGCATATCCCTATCGTCATGTTGCATGTGCCCCATATCCATCAGCCCTCCAAACCAATCACATGCAAGGTGCAATCATTCGCCACATTGTTATTCCCTTTCTTCCAAGAATAATGCTGATAGATAGTGTTTGCTAAAACAAAGAATTATATTGACATCTGAAGAAAAATAAACACTGCAACTTAAATACTTCGTAATTTATTGTAGATACGAATAAATCTACATCTAAAAGATGTCTATATACTTTGAATCTAGATATAGTTAGGAAGCTTTTTAGAAACAGAGGTAGTGCATAATATTTTTTGGCTGTTAGAGTGAGCTCCATGCACGCACGAGTACCTTCCGTGTAGAAAATAGGTCTTGGCCTAAACTGCTTGCAAGAAATTGCACTGACTCTTAACGATTGCATTAAACAATATTATCCCTGTGATTATGCTTGTTTGTTCTGTTCATCATCATATGTTTGTTGGAAGTCACTCTAATGAAATAAAAAGAACCATCCCGATAAGGTGCGGAAATATGGAGCTTGAGCTCTAGTGATCTCGCCTTTTTAGTAGTATATAATTCAAAAATCATGCACATAAAGATGATTTCTATTTGCTTGTACTTCTTGTAAAAATATGATGTATTCTCGGTGCACAAAAATCATGAAAATGTGGCTCCAAATAGGTGTTCAAAAAATCTATTTCTGTATTCACAATTGTCTTTATCGGTGTAGTTTACATCTGCAAGAGAAAAAAAAGTAAAGCGGACACACAAAAATCTAATTAACATTAAAGAGTTGCCGACAAAATAACGTCCAAGAGTAACTAATGGACCGACACATGTATTAGACGATATGGGGCACGGTTGGTAGCATGGGCTCGAATCGTGGCTCACTGGCGCAGTGGTGCGAGCATACATGCGTGTCCTGATCGAGCCACGGGCCGGAATTGGCATGTTGTTTGGTAGGACGGGCTGCATCGTTTTGGCCAAAAAGGACTTTATGTTTGTTTGCCTGCAGTCAACCCCAAATCTCGATGGAGATGAGATTAGCTTGTTTGGTACCATCCAAGCATGCATAAGGTCACCTCTTCTCTAAAACTGGTAGCCTTACCAATCTATCACCTCCCATCACACGGAAATCAGTTTATGACAGTTGCAGACTAACGAAGCTAGCAGTTCACGAAATCAGCCCTAGCTAGTAGGAATGGTAGTTCATAACGATACTCCCTAGCTACTACGAATGACAGTTTATCATCACGAGGTAGTTCAACATACGGGAATTAAATTGGGGTTCGAGAAAAAGGGGATCAAAGGGGGTTCTCAGATGGTGGTGTTGCCTCTGACTTCCCACATTACATCTGCCGACTCTTGACTATTCTCCTTCCAGGCATATTGTCACATGCTTCGATGCCATGGCCGGTCTCTACTTCATTAAAAGTGACGACCTCTTCGAAAAACTCATCCTCGCTCCAACCTAGTATCTAGCTGTGAACAATACAGCAAGAAAGGACCAGCTTTACTTAAGTGTCAAAAGTGTGGAACGGTTTCTGGTCAAGGACCTTGAACTTGTTCTTCAATGCAGCAAAGGTTTTCTGAATGGTGACTCTAAGGCTTGATGTCTCATATTGAACAACTCTTTCGCACTCTGAGGTCGGTGTCTGGGAGAGAACTCGTTGAGGTTGTACACCTTGTTTTCCTGAAGGGAGGTAGAATACCAGGTCGGCATGCATATCCAGTATCTCCAAAGGTAGAACTTACCCTCGGGGATTTGCAACCCATCAGGCCTTGTCAAGCTGTCGGCTAGGATGCTCGCATCATGAGCTGAACCCTCCCACCCAGTAAGCATGTAGGTGAATCTCATATTGAAATCCACAGCTGGTAGCACGTTCTGGTTGGGATTTCGGCTAATGGAGAGGGTAACCGAAGAGGGAGGTTACCCCTACCTTTGCCACGCAATGTCGCTGGGATTTTAGCTTCTCCCGCCATGCCGAGGCTAAGCGCCCGCGCGAACGGACCTATCCCCTGGAGAAACAGTCAAACTAGGCGTTCCTCTCGGACCTGTCCCAGGAATGCTTTAAGACCCGTACAATAAGACAACGTGGAGGAGCCCAGGAACAGAAGAATCTGAGCAAAGCGCGTCTAGAACAAGTTGAGCCAAATTATAGCGTCTGCACGGCCCCAACATGGTAAAGATCGACAATAATGCACGGCCGGCCGGCCGGTGACGACTGACGAGTGGCGGGAAAAGATCGATCGATCACAGCCCTCTACTGCTCCCGCCGTCTCTCTTTGGAGTCCGGATGATGTGATAAAACACGGAATAGGCGGTGTACAATAGTGGTGAAAGAGAAAGGGACCAGGAGTGCAGAACCCAGCGTTGCAAATTGGTAGTGCGCCGTACGGGTATGGAGATGTTTCCTCTTTCTGTGCGTCTTTCCTTTTCCTTGGATTTGCTGTTTCATTTTGTTGCAAAACACGGTACAAATGCATATCTCTATGAGTGTCTACACATCATATTTCTATGAGTAACTCAGGGAGACAAAGTAAGAAACTAATCCGCCAGATCTTAAAATTGACGGAACGTCGCCTCCTAATATTGCTTCGGCGATCATGAGGCGCCCAAGTCTTGAGTTTCTCATTATCAATGGAACGTCGCCTCTCACTGAAAAAATATTTCAACTTTTATGACACACCAAAGTGTCAACCGTGAGATTAAATTCTGGTACACTAGGGATCCCACTGCAGGACACATAGATGGTGCGGCTGATCTGGGACGGAGGGTGATATCAACGCCACTCTTCCTATTCAAGTTTCCTCGAGATTCGGAAGGTCCCCACGTAGAAAAGGAATCTACAACTACCATGTGTGTAAAAATAGAAGTGCTCTTGACAGTATTGCACGTACTATTTAAACAAATTTGGAAGGACTTTATAAAATCAGTACAACATATCGCAAGACTACATGGACATAGGGTCCGCACTACATGCCCAAATAATAAAGAACTCTATAGATGTAATTTATGAAATAACTTTTTAAAATATTGAATATTAGAATCATTTTGAAGAACTCGTCGCGAGGAAGTCTAATATGAAAACAAAAGCTAATTTGCATTTGTTACGTGAAAGTTATGCTAGTTTTTCAATTAGTAGTGTATTTGAAGAAGGAAATCTTATAAAGTGAGTAGTCAAATATGTGGGACCCAAGAATGGACATCACTATGCCATGAAAGGGCCCAGATTTCAACTCTGCCCTATATCAGCTTCACAGATGCATTTCCGTGCCACTGCACTCCTAACCATCCAACTACAAGTTGATGCGCTTTAAAAAAAAACTAATCCCTCCAATTTTGATGAATACGTCTTTTTTTTCTTAAGATCAAGAACATATGATTATATAGATATCACATAATATATACTTCATACTACATGTTAATGATTTATTTTAAAAAAATACGTAGTTTGACATTTAAAAGGAATATAAGTCTTATTTGTTAGGATGGAGCATAATACATATGTTGACATTAATTTGCGATTGTTCAATGTACAGAATCATTAGGTTTGTTGTGTGCACATTCGTTATGGATTTTCGGAACTTAATGAAACTGTATGATACCTGGTACTCCCTGAATTCATAGGAGAGATCTCAAATCATTAAACAGAGTGAATCTCACGGCATAAACATGCACATGATGTCACGCATAGGCAGATACATTTCTCGGTAGTACATGCAACAGGCTGCATGCATGTATGCATGCATGATTACAACTCCGTATGTGGCATGATTCATTCATTTTTTTCACCCAGGCGTACGTTGTGGGGATTGGATCTAGAGACGAGTAGCACACAGAGACAGACAAGATCTCGTGGTATGTTGCGCCATTCAGGAATGGCTTGTTCGAGCCTCTGGTCTAAAGCACATGCACGATGCATGTGCATAAAACCAGAATTAAACTAGGCTTTGGGTTGAGAACAATATGGATCAAAGTGATTTTTATTTGTAGTTTAGTACCTGCCATCCAGCAACACATATTCGACATATCGATCAAGGGGCACACCTAAAAATGTGTCCATTTAGGGGTGTCCAAAACCTTGCGCGGTTAGAAAATCTTCCGGTGGTAGGATGGTTAGAAGAGTAGTACGCTAGTAGCATTCTCAGTCCACAAGAGTTCAAATCCCAGATTTGATACTTTGGTGTCTTATCAAAACGCGGGATATTCTTCAGTGGGAGGCGACGCTCCCATCGACAACGAGTCAGCCTTGGTGACTTCGTCAATCTCAAAACCCGTAGGATGTACGTGCGTCCACATGGGTGAGTGCAGGTATGTATATGTGATCGTTTGTGTTCGTACTATGTTTCGCAAAAAAAAACTTTGCGTGGACACATGGAGTGAGTGCCTAAGGACACCACAAAAGTGATCTCGGACATGTGTTGGTTTTCCCTTTTTAAATATTTTAATTATATCTATTGATTACCATTTATATTCTACTACAAAATAATCCAATAGCTGATTCAATTTTATAAAAAATTTACAACTTGAGTTTTGCTTAAAGCACACAAATTGGACAATTACATTTGATATCGCAAACATGCATAAACAAAATTAAGTTGCACTTTGACATTTTAATTCAAAATGCACATTGCCTAAGGAGTGAGAGCCTAAGGACACCACAAAAGTGATCTCGGACATGTGTTGGTTTTCCCATTTTAAATATTTTAATTATATCTATTGATTAGTACCATTTATATTCTACTACAAAAATAAATCCAATAGCTGATTCAATTTTTTAAAAAATTTACAACTTGAGTTTTGCTTAAAAGCACACAAATTGGACAATTACATTTGATATCGCAAACATGCATAAACAAAATTAACGTTGCACTTTGACATTTTAATTCAAAATGCACATTGCCACACAAATCATCACTAAACAACTACAAGAAGCACTAATAAACTACTATTGTTTTGGTCAAAGACCCGGTCAGCTGTCAGTTCGGTTACCCCCACCGTCCTTGATTGAGAATGTCGGACACGTATTCATGGCACGAATTTATTTAATTTGTTATTACAAATGAAAAGCTTTTTTGATATATAAAATCTGGTAAATTAAATCAGATTTCTCGATGCTATCTTAAGATGTTACATATTGTGTGATGTTTAGTTGTTTAATATGGTGATACTTCAATACTGAGTTTGCATGCCATCATTGTTCTGAAAATCTATTGTACATCATGGAACTGGCTCTGGAGACTAATCCAATGACGTAACTAAGAAGATTTCACAATCAAATGATGTGTGATTATGAATTGAGAAATCTCGTGACTTGGCTTCATGCAGTGGCGACGATGATCCTTCAAATAAGACTTACAATAGAGGATCCAATGTCTTCCCTCTTCCTATCCAACATCGGTTCTTACACTCGCATCATCTCCCCCCCCTTTTTGTAGCGATTGTTTAGAAATCTTCACTGGATGTATCGAACAACATTTTCTCTCTCCCGATCATGCACATCTTTCGCATTCACAGTCTGCTTTTATAATTTAGCGAAACTTATACATACAAAAGGCTGCAAAATATTTACGATTATTAGGATATATTTTTGCACCTTCTCTGTCTCGTAGTTACCGCTGAGCTAAATGCTATACTTCCATGATCTCGCCTGAATGTACGATAATTAATATGAAATGGAGGGACTATGTTTACCGTACCTACAAGTGCACAACTTGCAGGCTAGGACCCGATCGATTAAATTATTGGAGGATGACGGGATGCTCGTTGATTGCTGCTGTTGCTGTCCTACTTGTTCGTTCATCAGTAGCAAAGCAAAGGTATCTATCGTTTATGATAGGATAATTAATGGGAATCGATCGGGTTTCTATTCAAATCAAACAGATTAGGAGAGAAGGTGGCCCTGCCTGTTGTGCATCTGCACACACGGCGGTATGGCTATGAGGTGGCCGCTGTATCGGTAGGTCCAGTTCGCTAGGTTTCTTTGATTTTGTCGGTGAGGCCAGGACGGGCCGTACCTCATATCCGTACACCATCTCTCTCTCTCTCTCCCGCCGTCTACTGTACTTAAAAGAGTATTGTTATGCAAATACCTGCTGGAAGTAATTACATGTACGTAATAATAGTACTTATGTGTACATGTGCAAAACGGCTCCTGTACGGCTGGAATTACATAAGCCAATTCATTTTTATTAGGCTCACTTGAAAGGTCTCTCGAACATCAGAAACAAAGTAGGGTTAGATAAAACATCTTTTCCACGCCAGCCAGTGGACAGATATCGCAATCGCATCTCTCCAGGCACATCCCCATCCCCATCGTCATATGGCATGTGCCCCCATATCAATCTCGCCTCCAACCAATCACATGCATGCATCACTACGGGAAAAATTGACGTTGCCGTGCGCGGAAGTTTTGCCGTGTGTCAACACACGGCAAAGAAATATATGCCGTGCATGCTTCACAAAAAACGCACGGCAAAGAAATATCACACGGCAAATCACAAAAAACGCACGGCAAAGAAAATACCGCACGGCAAATCACAAAAAACGCACGGCAAAGAAATGCGCACGGCAAAGAAAAGGAAAAGCGCACGGCAAAGAAAAGCGCACGGCAAAGAAATTTGTTTGCCGTGCGCGTTGACTAAAGCCGCACGGCAAAGGGTAGAATGAATACAAACCACTCGATCACGTAGATATTGGATGGCTGTGATTCAATGAGACATGGATTGATGACATGGCATACTCCACCCACCTAACCCCACCACCACTCCTCTATCTCTCCTTTATTTCTATCAGCCCCACCACTCGCCCCACACACAGCACACACTCCTGTCTCTCTCCTTTATCTCTCCACATCAAGCTCGCAGCATACGTCGGGCGGAGCAAGTTTGCGGCCAAGCAAGCTCGCGTCCAAGCAAGCGCGCGGCACGGGCGTGGCCGCGGCGGGCGCAAGGCACGGGCGGGGCCGCGGCCGCTCGCAGCGGCGAGCGCGCAGCGGAGAGCCGGCGTGGCCGTGGCGATTGTGCAGCTACGAACAGGCTTGCCGCGGCGGCGAGCAGGCGTGGTCGCGGCGGCGAGCGGGTGTTGGCGAGCGTGCAGGTACGAACAAGCTTGCCGCGGCGGCGAGCAGGCGTCGTCGCGGCGGAGAGCGGGTGTTGGCGAGCGTGCGTGGCAGCAGCGACGAGCACGCGGCGGCGAGCACACGGCGACGAACGGGCGGCGGCGAGCATGCGGCGACGGCTCGACAGCAGCGAACGCGGGCCACCTCCTCGACGGCTCGACGTGGGCGCGGCCAGCAACGCGACCTCCTCCCGGCCAGCTGCACTCACCGGCGGCGGTGACGACGGCTTTTTTTTATTTGTAGAGGATTTGTTTGCCGTGTGCTAGTAACTTGCGCACGGCAAAGGGAGATGCACAGCAGCGAGGTATGAAGCGCTCGGCAATGCGGGGACGCACGGCATCGAGAGAAGACGCTCGGCAAAGAATACCGCACGGCAGCGAAACCTTTGCCGTGCAAAATGTAGTCATCGCACGGCGAAGGTCTTTGCCGACGCAGACTTTGCCGTTCGCTCTTTGCCGTGCGGCTGTGCACGGCAAAGACTTTGCCGTGTAAGATATGCCCTTTGCCGTGCAAAATGGCCACACGGCAAAGCCAGTTTGTGCCGTAGTGCAATCATGCGCCACATTGTTATTCCCTTTGTGATATGCTAGAATGATACTAGTAGTATTTTGTTATTTTAAGAAAAAGAATACGCTCCAATGCATGTATTCCAGTTGGATTGTCACAAATGAACTTCATGCTCAACCTATAATACCTGCATGGAAGCAGATTTCCTTTTCTTTTACCGCGATCCCGCTGGTGACCTTTTCTGTTATTTCATTAAATCCTCATATGCGTTCCTCGAATCTTCGGGCTCCTTTGATTCAAAGGATTTGCATAGGAATTGTGTAGGATTTGGTTCCTATGGGAAAATTTCCTATACATGTTGTTTGATTCATAGGAACATATCCTATAGGAAAAATTCCTATAGGAATCTTGTAGTGTAATTCCTATAGGAAAAAAGCATTAGCTCATACCTCATGGAAAAATTCCTTTGCTACAATCAAACAAACTTCAACTTCCTATAGGATTCAAGTAGACATGCCATTCCAATCCTATACCTTTCCTATTCCTATGTTTTTCCTATCCTTCAAATCAAAGGAGCCCTTCACGAAGAAAACAATCAAATTTCTAACCCCAGCCCGACACATGAATTTTGGGACACCATCATTATTGTCATGCATGTATTTCCTTTTCAGCGAGCCATAGCCAATGTGGGGGAAACCGTGACAGCAAAACTAAAGGGGCCATGATAATTAGGGATTAGTGTTGGGAGTGCTCAGCTCACTAGAGCACGGTTGGCACTGCATGCTCGATCGAGATTGCAATGACAACAGCTAAAAATGAAGAGCTAGAGGTGGCGGCACTGACATGCGAGGTTAGATCAACAAAGTGGAGACTATGAAAAATATGATGCCAGACTATGGAGGTGGCCGCGCGCTATGATAATCGGAAGAACATGGTTGAGAATGAAAATAAGGATGGGCGATTGGCTCCATAATACAAAAGTCAAGTGTGATTTTAAATCAAATATTTGAGTTACACTAAACAAAACAAGGATCAAGGATTTACAACGAAGGGGCAGTCGGCCTAGAAATAGATGATACCAAACATTATAATTTATAAGCCACAGGTTGTGACGTCGAGAGGTGAGCTTAAATTCATGAGACCTGCGATGTCGAATATGCAAGATTGAGGAGGTGGCAATGAATACAAATGCAATGTTAGATCAAGGAGGTGTGGATACAGATAGAAGTAAGGATGATTGAGGAGGCAGGCGTCATGATGGAAAGAAGATGGTTCAGAAAGAAAGGCTCATTGTATCTAGCTGTTCAAACTTCGTCCACTAGTTTAGAGGAAAACGACCGTTTGAGCTATAACTTCGAAAAAAAATCTATATTGTGAACACTCTCAGTCATAAGCAATTACTAGCAGGCGACGATGGCACCTGTGCAACTCTTAAGGATATGCATACGAGTAAATACACGTCAATCTTTTTCTTTTGGTTGCACCAAACAGAAGAATCTAGCAAAACACACGTCCAAAAACAAGTGGAGCATGCATGCTTTCAGAAAAAAAAGT
Source organism: Lolium multiflorum (assembly GCA_030979885.1). Taxonomy (NCBI): domain Eukaryota; kingdom Viridiplantae; phylum Streptophyta; class Magnoliopsida; order Poales; family Poaceae; genus Lolium; species Lolium multiflorum. The sequence continues at coordinate 46,305,256 of CM061749.1, read as the reverse complement.
GGAGCATGCATGGTCCACTGCACGGCACCAACAAGGAAACAAATGGTAAATATCGGCAACAAGGAAACAAGTGGCGTCAAAAGATCGATCGACTATAAAGATTGCCAATAATATACGACGCGCAAAGTCGTGAAAGGGACTGCAAATATCCCCGGGCAACATATCCTATGCATCCGGCGGACTTGTGTGTCCATGCAAATTAACTTACTGCTAAATTTCATTAACTTAACTGTCTAGGCGGGCGTGTAAATGCAAATTAAATATGGTCTTCATGCTGCGCGCTGGATGGGGATCAGATGGAGCGGATGCATGGACACACAAGTCCGCCGGATGCATAGGATATGTTGCCAATATCCCCTCTTCTTTTCTGCCACTGATTTTGCTTGATTGATGCGCTTTACAGAAAATCATACATATTCATGCACGCAAAATCTGTACCATTTCTCCAACACCTAATGTGGAAGGTCGCTTGAGTGTCAATTTTGACACGACACGTACGTGCTGTTGGAATATTAGACAATTTCCGTGTGAGTTTAATTACCGAACGCAAGATTACAGATGCATAAGCATACTTAACCATACACTGCCAGATGAACATGGAACAAGTAGCAGTGCAAGGTAGGAGAGGAAAACACGTACATCGTGACCGGAAGGTCGCACCGCAGCACCAACACCACCATGGGAGTTGTTGATGTCGCCCATGGTGTACTCGGATGGTCGATGAAGCACGAACGTCGAAGAAGAAGACGAACAACGCGAGCAGTCGCGCGAGACGCTCCCAAAAACGTTATCGCCATCTCCCGGTGCAGGATCTCAACGGACGGAGTTTCGGAGGCCTGCTCTCCCGGACGGCTGTGCACGCAGTCGCCGGGATGGGGAAGACTAGAGAGTAGCGCAACAAAAGGAACTTCGCGAGAGAGATCTAAGAGCACTGTTCTCCGGATCTGATCGGTCTCCTTGTATAGCCTGGGAGGAAAGCCGCCCCGACCGCGTTGACACGCGTAGGAAGCCAGGGACACGCGGCGAGCATGCACATGCAGGCCGACACGTACCCAACACAGTTGGTGCACCAAGCAAAAATTTAGGCTTCCTTGAGTGTGTCTCGAACTCGAACTCGAGTCACGAAACGCGACGTGCGTGCGTGCGTGCGTGACGAGGCGGGGCGGGCGGAGGAGGAGGCGCGAGGGCTCCTTCTATTCTCACTCACTTGGAATGACTAGAACAACAGCCTTATATACCACTCCAACTCTCTCCCAACTAGCAATGTGGGACTAAACTTTGTCCCCAAGGCTGTCCCAAGCTGCCAACGTGATGGGCCTTGAGATTTCAGAAATTGTAGACTATATGGGCTGCCTTACTGGGCTGCAGCCCATCTACATTCAACAATCCTCCACCAGATCTCATATGCACATCAGATGACACATTAGTTCCATTCCTATTTAATATACCTGCACGGAGACTGTTAAGTTGAACTTCCACTTAGGCAAGGTTCTACGCTTGACTACAACCGAACAATGGACTATGCCTTGAATTGTCGGTCTTTGTGCAGCAAGTTTCGCTCAATGTTGGCACGGTACTAGGCTACCATAGCCTTCCCGGGTGGAGCTTATAAGTCATACTCCTCGGCCTTCATGAGCTTACTAGAGATTCACCCAAATCTCCCACACTATGATCAGTAGTGTCACTCATATAGGTGTGTTCTTCAAAAGATCGCCCTGTAGGACGGCCTCTTCGCTCATCAAGAGCCGCTCAGAACACATTAAGACATTGTCAACCTGCCTTACAGTAGCTATGAGAGAATTGCATCTGCAGCGGAGTGGGAGTATTAAATTTTCTCTCAACTCAGTTACTCCGGTTTGTTTTCTCAGGTCCTAGTTCACGGAATTTTCGATCACATAGGTTGGGTTACTCCCTCGGCAACTTAGGTGGGTCTCAAACCCATCTCCCTCGATGCAAGGTCTATCGTGTTTCTTGATAGTCCTTTTGTGAAAGGATCTGCCAGATTTTTAGCACTTTGGACATAATCCAATGATATCACTCCGGAGTTCTTCAGTTTTCTGACAGAGTTCAATCTCCTCTTGATATGTTTGGAACCTTTCATATTATCCTTAGAACTTTTCACTTTGATAATCACAGTTTGATTATCACAGTTCATGAGGATGGCCGGTATTGGTTTTTCAACCATAGGCAAGTCCATTAAGAGCTCACGAAGCCATTCCGCTTCGACAGTAGATGTATCTAATGCTGTGAGTTCTGCTTCCATAGTTGACCTCGTTAAGATGGTCTGCTTGCAAGACTTCCAGGAAACAGCGCCACCACCAAGAGTGAAAACATATCCACTTGTGGCCTTCATCTTAGCATCAGAAATCCAATTGGAATCACTGTACCCTTCAAGTCCTCTTGGATACCCGGTATAATGAATTCCATTACTCATAGTTCCCTTTAGATAGCGCATTACTCTCTCAAGAGCATGCCAATGATCATCTCCCGGGTTGGCCACAAACCGGCTAAGTTTGCATACAGCAAACGAGATATCAGCCTCGTAGCAAGCTAAATACATGAGTGAACGAATGATTTGAGAGTATCTCAATTGATCTTTAGTTGTCTTTTCATTCTTTCGAAGCAAGACACTAGGTGTGAGAGAAGATTTGCAATCAGCATAGCCAAATCTGTTCAACACCTTCTCAACATAATGAGATTGCACAAGTGTAATCCCATTATTCTCATCTCTCAATAGCTTGATGTTTAATATAACATCAGCTTCTCCAAGATCTTTCATCTCGAAACACCGAGATAAGAAGGTTTTTACCTCCTCAATCACTTTGAGACTTGTCCCAAAAATTAGTATGTCATCCACATACAAGCATAGGACAACTCCCTCACCCCCACCATGGCGTTAGTACACACATTTGTCGGCTTCATTAACAACAAAGCCCACAGATGTCAAAGTTCTTTCAAATTTCTCATGCCATTGTTTGGGTGCTTGTTTGAGACCATACAAAGATTTCTTTAATTTACACACCTTTCTTTCTTGACCTTGTAGTACAAAACCATCAGGCTGTTCCATGTAAATTTCCTCGTCCAACTCTCCATTTAGGAAAGCCGTCTTAACATCCATTTGATGAACGAGAAGACCGTGTGAGGCAGCCAATGACAGTAGTACTCGAATTGTGGTCAATCTCGCCACAGGTGAGTAGGTATCGAAGAAATCTTCGCCTTCCTTTTGGGTATAGCCTTTGGCTACAAGCCGAGCTTTGTACTTCTCAATAGTACCATCAGCTCGAAGCTTCTTCTTAAATACCCATTTACATCCTACAGTTTGCACCCATAAGGACGCGCTTAACTCCCACATTCCATTAGCTAAGATGGAATCCATCTCGCTTTGAACCGCTTCCTTCCAGTAGTCTGCATCAGGAGATGCAAGAGCTTCTGAAATGGTAGTGGGAGTATCATCCACAAGATACACAATGGAATCATTACCAAAAGACTTCGCAGTCCTTTGTCTCTTACTTCTTGTGGGAGCTTCATTGTCATCTTCATCAGAATCTGAACTCTCATCATCAGATTCCTCACCAGACCCCATAGGAGTTTCATGTATTGGATCAGATTCCCAACTAGACATGCCATGCATATCTCTTATAGGGAATATATCCTCAAAGAATGTAGCATCTCTTGATTCAAAGATGGTGCCAACATTCATGTCGTCCACTCCAGATTTCACCACAAGAAATCTATAAGAAATGCTATGAGCAGCATAGCCAAGAAAGACACAGTCCACGGTTTTTGGTCCAAGCTTTCGCTTTTGGTGACTGGCAAATTCACTTTTGCCAAACAGCCCCAAGTTCGTAGGTAGGAGAGTATTGGTCTTTTCTTTTCCCATTCCTCATAAGGGCTAATCTCTTTATTCTTGGTTGGAACACGGTTTAGGACATGACACGAAGTCAATATAGCCTCCCCCACCATTCCTTGGATAAAAACATCTAACATCTAACATGGTGTTAGAGTACGGTTTTTCCTTTCCGCGATCCCATTGGATTGTGGGGAATTGGGAGGCGTCCTCTCATGGATTATACCATGTTCCGCACAGAATAAATTAAACTCATTAGAAAAGTACTCTCCACCATGATCGGACCGAACCTTTTTTATCTTTCTTTCAAGTTGGTTCTCAACTTCAGCCTTATAGATTTTAAAGAAATCAAGAGCCTCATCTTTAGTTTTCAGGAGATACACATAACAGTACCTAGTGGAGTCATCAATCAAAGTCATGAAATATTTCTTTCCACCTCTTGTCAACTCACCATTCATCTCACATAGATCTGAATGTTAGAGCTCTAGTGGTGCCAAGTTTCTTTCCTTCGCAGGCTTGTGAGGCTTGCGAGGCTGCTTTGCTTGCACACAAGCATGGCACTTAGAGCCTTTGACAAAAGTGAATTTCGGAATTAAACTCATATCAGCAAGACGCGTCATACAACCGAAATTAACATGACAAAGTCGTGAATGCCAAACATTAGTTTCATTAACACTAGTGCTTACATGGGTCACAACATTATCATAGAAGTCTTCTAGAGAGAAGCGAAACATTCCCTCACATTCATATCCCTTTCCAACAAAAGTTCCATACTTAGACAGTACAACTTTATTGGACTCAAACACCAACTTAAACCCATCTTTCATAATATGGAGCCACTAACGAGATTCTTCTTGATAGAAGGGACATGCAGCACGTTCTTCAGTTGCACGATCTTTCCCGAAGTAAACTTCAGATCTACCGTGCCAACACCACGAACAGTAGCATGTAACCCATTCCCCATCATTACCGAGGAACCCCGGGCCTGATAAGAGGTAAACATGGAGATTTCAGCACACACATGAACATTAGTACCTGTATCAACCCACCATTCTGTGGGCTGAAACACCAAAAGAACAATAGCTAATATATTGCCATACCCTGTAGTTCCTTCTCCGGTGTTGCCAATGATCATGTTGACAGAATTTGAGTTTTGTCCAGCCTGACCTTTCTTTCCTTTGCGTTGTGGACAGCGATTAGCCCAATGGCCCGTCTCGCCACACACTCAGCAAGGATCTTTCTTCTCCGTTTCCCCTTCTTCTTGAAGTTGGTAGTCTGGGAGACTCCCTTGTTCTTTCCCTTGGACTTGTGGGAATTTTTCTATACCATATTGGCAGCAGGGTTCCTCCAGTGTGTTTGTCTTTTGCCCTCGCCTTCTCCTCAACATCTAGAGAGCCCATGATATTCTCAATAGAGAACTCATGCCTCTGATGTTTCAGAGAAGTAAAGTTCCTCCATGAAGGGGAAGCTTAGCGACAATGCATCCCGCGACAAACTTGTCTGTAGCACACACTTGAGGAGCTCAAGTTCCTTTGCCATGATCTATATCTCATGAGCCTGTTCTACTACAGATCGGTTCTCAACCATTCTGTAGTCATTGAACTGCTCCATAGCATACAGTTCACCTCCGGCATCGGCGCACCAAACTTAGCGTCCAATGCATCCCACAGTTCCTTCCCATTTCGGATGTGCGATAAGCATCAACCAACTTGTCTCCAAGCACACTTAGGATGGCACCCACAAAGATTACGGTGGCATCCCCGAACGCTTTATCCTCTTCAGGAGTAAGCGGACCTCTGGGAATACCTTCCGCAACTCGGTGCACGCCCATAAGTGAGCCACAAGAGGGTCTTACTCTGTCATCTCTTGAAATGAGAACCCGTAAACGGGATCGGTTTAAGCGCAGCAGCAAGACGGCGAAAATTGCCTAAGCATATAAGATTTTTGGATTGTTGGAATATTAGGCAATTTCCGTGTGAGTTTAATTACCGAATGCAAGATTACAGATGCACAAGCATACTTAACCATACACATCAGACTAAGCACATGCATCAGATCTGAACATGGAACAAGTAGCAGTGCAAGGTAGGAGAGAAAAAACACGTACATCATGACCAGGAAAGTCGCACCAGCAGCAGCACCAACACCACCATGGGAGTTGTTGATGTCGCCCATGGTGTAGTCGCCGGGATGGGAAAGACTAGAGAGTAGCGCAGCAAAAGGAACTTCGCGAGAGAGATCTAAGAGCACTGTTCTCCAGATCTGATCGGTCTCCTTGTATAGCCTGGGAGGAAAGCCGCCCCGACCGCGTTGACACGCGTAGGAAGCCAGGGACACGCGGCGAGCATGCACATGCAGGCCAACATGTACCCAACACAGTTGGCGGGGCGGGCGGCGGAGGAGTGCGCGAGGGCTCCTTCTATTCCCACTCACTTGGAATGACTAGAACAACAGCTCTTATATACCACTCCAACTCTCTCCTAACTAGCAATGTGAGACTAAACTTTGTCCCCAAGGCTATCCTAATTAAGTTGCCAACGTGATGGGTCTTGAGATTTCAGGAATTGTATACTATATGGGCTGCCTTACTGGACTGCAGCCCATCTACATTCAACACGTGCAATGTCTTCTTATGAAATCAGACGGTGGATTGTTCCTGTTTTGGCGGTTTATTCAACCCATGAGGTGTACGTGCATGGTGGATTACGTTAAGAAATACGAGCATGATGCATTTGCGCACAAAACACGAATTAAGCAGGCTTCTTGTTTCTTCTTCTCCTGGTGCGCCTAAGATTAGTGCTTGGGGTTGTTTCTGCCTCGTGGGCAGCCGAGAGATTAACTTGGAAAACCTTTCTGCTCAGCTACCCATCTTTAAATCGTTTCAAGTGAAGAAGATCTTTCAGAAAAAAAAAATTATAACCTGGAAGAGTTGAAGATCTTTCGGGAAAAAAAGTTATAACTAGAGGCTACATGTATTCTATGAACTCTATTAAGCTCTGAGCTAGGATGTCATAGGTTTGAAGAGAAGGAGTTAAGCAGCAAAGAGTCAAAAAGAGCAGAGGCCATGAGACATCGATTCACATCTCTTGTGAGGCTCTCTCCGAAAAGTACTTGGGTCTATCAACAGTGGTAAGCTGATAAAAAAATTACACGAGACATCTTGAGCTAAAGTTGGAGGTTCGTAAGGGCATCACCGAGCGACCGTTTGCGTCCCTGGGTCGAAAATGCATCTGTAACCACCTCTAGCGGGGCGACGCATCGTGATCTGGCCATCCGCGTCGATGCAAACCCGGCGCTTATTTGCGCCTGAAATGCGTCGCGGCGGACGCACTAAGTGACCGCTCGCATCTCCCCAGGCCTGCCTAACAGCGAGCCTGTATCGAGGGCATCGTTTTCGCGGTCATTGCTTCTGCGCAGCGCTTCCGCGTCCGCGCTGCAGCCTTCGCCATCAATGTCGCGGCTGCCTCTTCTGCGCGCGCACTAGCGGGCGGCGGCTGGGCTTCTGCGCCGTCTTCAATGGCATCGTTTCCCGCGCGCGGCTGGCCTTAAAAGTCCACCGGCATCGTTCCTTCATCGCCCACACCTCCACTTCCACCACCACCGCCACAACACCATGGGGAAGAAGAAGAACGACTTCGAGGTGTTCGACAGCGGCACCAAGAAGGAGGAGCGGCCGAACAGGGTGCCGCTGCCCGTCAGCGTGGGGAGGCTGATGCACGCGAACTGGACGCCGTGCGACGCCTAGGGGGATGTGCACATGCCTGGCGGCTGGCGGCTCAGCTACCATCGGGTGCCCGTCCTGGCCGTGCCTGCGCGCGAGCCAGATAGGAGCGCCGAGATCCAGCGAAGGAGGCGGTACCTGACGAGATCCACTCATGTAACCGCGTCGCGCCGCAGCAACCTCATCTGCGCCGGAGAGCCGCCTGGCCGGACTCCGTTCGTTGCTGCCTCTCCTGCGCCGGTGTGCAGTGTCAGAAGAGGCAGACCAACAATAAGCAGCTCCCTTTTAAGCTGCAAGCCGGAATCGCATATCGGCCTCTTCAGGAAATCGATTCCTTTCCACAACGAAGCCGATCCTTTCTCAATCTCAGAGTCGTAGCCAGAAGCGGAGACCAATACGCTCTACATATATTTCCAGGGGGGCACCCCCGATGCCGTCAGATTCAGAGGAGACCAGATACCAGCAGGCAAGAAAAGCTCTCCAGGCGACGGCGCCCCCGATGCCGTCAGGTTCAGAGGAGACCAAATACCAGCAGACCATCAGAAAAGCTCTCCAGGCGACGGATGCCATGGTTGTTCCTCTCAGTCTTCGGCATATTTGTGCCATGACGAAAATCGTTCGAGAAGATAGGCTTGGCCGCTTACCCGACGATATTTTGGTTAACATCCTTGACAGACTCAATGTCCGAGAGGCTGTAAGAACCAGTGTCCTTGCCCGGCGGTGGCTGCATCTCCCTACTATGCTCTCTCGTCTCACCATAGATGTTCGGGACTTTGTGGCTAAACCTTCTACAACGTGCCATGGAGAAGAAATTGAACGGGGCAATACAACTATGGTTCAAGTGACAAAGAGCATCCTGGCACGCAGGGTTTCAAGCCCAAACAAGATTCGCTCCATGTGCATGGCGTTCTTCTTGAGAGAAGATGACATAATATCCATTGGACAAGCTGTTGAGTACATCATGGCGTTCCACACGGTTGACTTTGAAATCACAGTTTTTACAGAGATGGATTACACTCGTTGCAATCAGGATGATAAGATCAACTACGGGATACTATTCAGGTTGTTTGTCGATTCTTGTCCAATTGCATTTGGTGGTGTCACACGCCTCTGCCTAGAGAATTTGAGATTTGGTGAATCAGACATCCCTAACGTCCTCAAAGTATGCAAAGGATTAAAGCATCTAAGCCTGTCCTATTGTAATGCCGCAAGAGGGACCATTATGAAAGTTGAACACTCTAAACTCAGTGAGCTGCTTATTTTTAATTGTTGTTTTGAAAAAGTCGAGCTCAACTCGCTGCCAAAACTCACATGGATGATCTTCGGGGGTTGGAAGTCAAAAGATCCACTGTTTCTGGGTTATGTCCCATTGCTTGAGGCTGTTAGCCTTAGTACTGTCAGTCTTAGTCATCACAAGATGGTCAAGTTAAGTGAGATTTTTGGTGGTACCTCTCCACGATCCCTGAGGTTGGGATTTGAATGCGAAAGGATTTGGGTTCAACCAGAAAGTGTGACGAAAAAATTGTCATCTGTGTTCCATCAACTAAAGTTTGTGAATCTAGATAATATTGCTGAAGGGTGTGATCTCACATGGACATTGTTCATCCTTGAAGCTGCTCCCAACCTGAAGGAGCTATACCTGATGGTATGGGATCATCTGTGTATAATGACAACAAATGAGGAGGAAAGGCGAGCACTCTCGTATAGCGAGAAGAAGGGTGCTGAGTGGAAATCACCTGGACCTGATTTCCAGCACCATAGCCTGGACACACTAGTAATCTTTGGCTTTCAGTCTGACTGCATGGTTAGGTATGTCAGACGTGTCATGGAAGCGGCTGTCAATCTGAAGGATGTTTTCCTGTACCATAGGCTAAACTGCATGAAGTGCGAGCATAGCTACACTAACCGCCCGCTGAAGTATCCCTCTAACGCGGAACAGAAAAGTACAGTGCTAAAGAAACTCACCAGGAGGATCAACTCGTCTGCCACAATTCATTTACCAGACGACAACATAACTGCTGATCAACGTGCAAAAAAGGGTATTCTTCCAAAACTGAGAGGATGTTGATTAACTCAAAAAAGGGTGACCTTCCAAAACCAAGAGGATAATGTGCTGAGAAGTTTGTTTGCTGCCACTTCCCCCTTCAAATTGTTAGATAGGCTTGAAGCAGGTTCGCCTAATTCATAGCCACTGGACGTTCTGATTGGAACGGCGAATTCTAGCTCAGAACCTTCTACTTTTACCTACAATGAACTCAATTTCAACCCATTCATACACTTTGAGCATCAAAGCTTGACTGTTCGTCTGTTCCAATCGATAGTATCCAAGATCCCGACCCTTTCTTAGCCTACACTTCATCTAGTCCAACAAAAGACACAGATCATACAGGGGCTACAACGAAACAGTAGAACCAACGAGCACGCAAACCCCAAATCTCATCCATCGCGTTTCAATTTTTTTTGAGGTGAATCGTGCTTCAGTTCCATCCACCCAAGTCCCAAGATCATACAGGGGCAACAACGAAACAGTAGAATCAATGAGCACGCCAAACCCCAAATCCCATCCATCGCATTTCAGTTTTTTTTAGGTGAATCGTGCTTCAGTTCCATCCTCCCAAGTCCCAAGATGGGTGTTCTTTTTGAGGTGAACGCGCGTGGCCAGATTGAGAATTCGAAGGAAGGAGGGGAGGCTGACCTTCTCGGAGTACTGGCTTCTCGGAGTACTTAGCATCCGGTTTATAGCTAGCACCTGGTTCTTTCGAGTACAAAAATATTTCCCAAACACCAGCAGTCGCCTGGGCGCCATACTTGCGATTCCAACCAAGTTGAACTTGATAAATGGGTAGCCCTGTAGATTGTATTACAAGTGCATAAAACCAACTACTATTTCCGGTTTTTGAATAAGACGCATCATGCACATTCAAAGACGATTTTTCATAAAAAAATTAAGCAACAAAACCTTGATTATATTGTATATAATTAGTATGCAAAAATCTTCACCCTTAACTTATGGGAAATGCCTAGGATACAACAATAATGCTAACTTTATTATAACACTTTCTAATGATGCTAATTTTATACCAATAATTTATATATATTTGGAGCAATTTCTGGTCAAGGAAAAAACACGAAAAACATGGACGCCTTATTCATTGGAATTGAGGAACTAATAATTCGGTTCTAATTTTTTTTTGATGTTTATGCTATCGTTTCTCGAAATACCTAAAGGGTTACAAAACGAATTAACTTCTATAGGTCTAGATTTTTCTGGCAAAGCGATGAAAATATGAAGAAATATCGGCTAACTAAGTGAAACATAATCTGTAGATCTAAAGATCAAGGGGTTTTGGAGTTAAGGTTCCGGAATTGAAAATAAGTGTTTACTCAACAAGTGATTGTCTAAACTCATGAACGAAGAAGATGTGTGGCAGAAATTGCTACATAATAAATACTTAACGACCAAAATCCTATTTAAGGTGCAGGAAAGCAACTTATCCTCCAACCTGGCAAGGCTTAATTGGAGTTCGATAGAAAGATGATTTTGTCCATACTGTATTGTTTGTCTTCGCTAAACATTGGTTTTAGGAGAACTTTGAGTTAAAATAAATGGCTGGCAATTTTTTTACCTATTGATATGAATAATTTTTTAGTTAAGTATGTTATGCGTATGTACCGTGTTATCCTGTTCATGAGATGTGAGATGGTAGCATGTTTATTTATCAAAACTGTGAAGTATCAATTTCAATGCACGTATATAATGTAGCGGAGTACCTAGGAAGGTTGTTGATAATTTAATTAAATGTTATTTACCATTTGAAAACTAAACGCTAATCATTTAATACTTGCTAGTCTTATATCTTATATTTACTAATTGAAGACTCCCACCAAGCGCTCACGTTAATCTGAAAGAGTAACTAATTATCGGTCCGATATATCCACAATTTACGCGTGCAGCCGTTGGATGAATTACTCACCACGTTCTTTCCCCCAAGCGCATGTTATGCATAACTCTCTATTGGCTGCGAGTAGAACATCTCCTTTGCTTTGCATCTTCCGCCCCCTAGGCGCACACGATCGAGAGACGCCAAGGATGGATCCAAATCCGGCCTCCTTCGTTCTTTTCATGTCCAATCTTTGATTCCCTTGAGGTTCACCAAGTACTAAAAATTAGCAGATCCAAAAGAAAATCAGGAGGACTACGTGGAAAGGAACACATGGAATTCAAGTCACGATATCTCGCCTAAATATTTGAGGATCGCTCTATCCTCTATGCAATTTCATGATCGCTCTCCAGTCTCCAGTCAGTCGAGGATCGCATGGACCGGAGCAGATTGTGTCTGCCAATAGTTTGATATATTGTACCACCGTGATCACCGGCAAAGCTGCCGATTGGACGAACTGTGCTGTCGCCGCTACTACGCAGGCAAGTAAACAATCATCCATAAAATTCCCTACACTATTTTATAGTTCTTTAAATTTATCAATAGAAGCCTAAAAATTGTCTTACGTCTGATACAGATTATAGCATACAAAGAAAGAAATAAATAAGTTGTGTATGTCTACCAGAAATTATACTCCTGAACAGATTATGAGCTGAAGGAAGGAGATCGCCACGAAATTATCAAATAAGTGTTGCACAGGAGTACGTGATTCTTTCAACTGGCGGCCGAGGCTACAACTGATATTACTAGCAAAAGATTTATAACAATATTTCTGACCTATTAAACACGGTTGTTTTTCGTATATCTACAGATCCTCGATATATCTGCAGGTCCATATATGCTTTACACAGAGAGACCAACTTAATGGGATAAAACAGAGTGCAATGGGCTAAGTGTAGTTTCATCCTAGATTGTATGATCTCTAGAGGTAGCCCGTGAAGTTTAGCAACCATGAAGGCTCAAGCAGCTCACACGTGTGATTGGAAAGAAAAAGAATAGCCCACTGCTTATATGCAAACTGTCATATGTTTTGCCTGAGCGGTGGCGGCCGCAAGTAAGGAGCCAACTGGCAACGCCCAGCTGATGGAATTTCCTTATATTCAATTTCCAACAACATGTACTATATCTATTCATAAAAGAATGTTACATGTTTATTTAAATTAAGATATATCTGGACATCAGTGTATAGATATATCTAAATTTAGACAAGTCTTCGACATCTTTTTACGGATGAAGTGAGTATGATATTTCATTTAAGTCCGGTATCTATAGTTTGGAACTAAGACTTATAAAATATATAATGATAAGTTTCAGCCATTTCATCGGCTACAACCTTGGGTTTCCTAGATTTCTAATGGTTCTATGATGCATGCACTAACCAAATTATTTACCCTGATTGCAAATACAATTTAGAATCTTTATCTTAGGTGTTTATATAATATTATCTACTACCAAAATGCAGTCATTTTATGGTCTAATTACTTATCATGCTAAAATTTCTTCTGTAGATACAAGTCAAGTCACCACTTATGTATCTCGATATACCTTTCTCTGGCAAATACATGCAGAAATCTGTTGCCTGCAAGGACATAGGAGCGTCGTGTGCAAAAGATTTTCAGAGAAGTAACGGTAAGTTTGACATGCTGTGTGGTTTCTCTCAGAAAATCCACATACTCTAATACGTGTTTCTATATTGATTCTTCTGTTAAATAAATTATTAGATGCTTCATTTTGGGCCAGATTTATAATTAACTGATTAATTCATATTTTGTTGTAGCATGGAGATAATTTTGTTATATAGTTACATACAGATTATCTAACTGAAATATGGCAAGCACACTGAAGTAGGTTATCTGTCTATATATTTAAGTCCAGAAAATTGCTTTTTTTTCCTTGAACCATGACAAACTAGAGGAGGCACCTTTGACATATGCTGCATCTATTTATCCATTAAAAAGATGATGTATCTATTCTGGTAAAGTGGAGCGCCACATTATTGGAGAGCTTACTCAAGTGTTACAACGCATCCACATGTGCATGAGCTTTGCCAGAAATATTAAAGACTTCCTTTTACGTGACAAGACTTCTTTTGTCATAGCAACACTGGAACTTCTAGGTAAAACCATGATGACTGAACACATTTTAATTTGTTTTTAGAACTTATAGGTGCTATTTTGCGTGCTCTGTTATCCCGTAAATCAGGCTAAGAATGACATGAGCTAGGTTGTCCTTTGTGTGCTGTTTCAGATGGAGTAACACAACTGGGCTGTTGTTGCAGATGGAGTAACATAACTTGCTTTCTTTTGCATACCAAAAAGAAAAGGAACGATTATTTAAAATTGAGACACACCGCTTGCCGGAGACTTCTGTATTTGTATTCCACCCTGGAACGTTGTAAGCACGGCTTTTAATAGTATGTATGTATTTCATCTTAAATATAACCCTTTATTAGTTACAGATATGAAGTAGAAAGTTTTCGTTCTGCTGTATCATATATACTGTGATAAAAGGTACATTTGCTGCAAATTTTCAATTATATATTTAGGCAGCATTTTTTACTTATTTGTAATATAAGGAATATTATATATAAATTTCATGTAAAGAAAATAACTCATAGATGATGATGATTAAGTTAGAAAATAACGAGAATCTCCAGATCCATACATACGGTTTAATGAGTTGGGGCAATTATGGATCACAACTCAATATAGGCATGCCAAAATAAGAATGAATAGATGGAATAAATTTGTACGTAGTTGTTATCATGCTAAAATAGAGGACTAGTTACATCTAATGCGAAGTGAATGCTATACCCACTGTTTACATATGCTTCGCCCTTTATAATGATTTGCCCTATCTCCATCTCTCCTCCATGTAGATAAGAAGCTAGGTTATTTTATATGGCATTTTGTAGTTTACTTATGCATCAGATGTGTCATTCGCATACAGAAAATAGGAAAAATGAGAGAATTTTAAAAATGTAAGAGCATGTGGGAACATGAGGCATCGGGAGTAGTGTCACTACCATAAGTCTTAATCCCTCGAACTTGGAAGGAGAGATAGCTGCTTGATCTCAGAGAGTCAGTGGGATAACTGAAGCTCTTCGTTGGACGTTGAAGACCACGAGTAAAACACCGCTTCACCCCCGTGATGTCCCTCTTTGCTCTGACGGCCGGTGATGCAATAAAACAAGGGAAAGTGATCAGCAGGCAGTGCGCGCGCATTCGCCGTAAAGATGATCAGGAGTGCGAAACCCCTTGGCGACGTAGATCGTTAGGTCCGTCATGCGTCTTAGGAAGTGATAGTACCGCGTGTAGTCCATGGACATCCGTAATCCATTACCCAACGTTGCTTATCCTTTTTCGTATCTCATAGGCTGCATTCATGCATGATCCTGACGTGTCATGCATGGTTCGGTCGTCCGTTCGAAGTGTATGTGGTACCACCGGTGTACTAGACGAGTAGTAAAAGAGAGAGACATACGAACTCTTGTAGGTATTGGACAAATTGTATGCATACAGAAGCAGAAACTAGAATCAATTAAGCGGCTAGCCATTTCCTGATTCATACATGCATTCATGTAAGTGTTTGAGATTTAATCTTGGATCGAGAAAAAGTATGCACATGGAGCAACGCGACCTAGGTAGCAGTATGTGCTATGTATCGACGGGCACAACGACAGGGGCTCGGCGACAGGAGAAATCGCAGGAAGAAACCATAGGTAGTTCACATGTTTGACAGAGGATCGTGAACATATATATAGCGCTATGTAAATAAAACTAAAATATCGTGAGTCTCCTTTGCCGGCTACAAGTCTCTTTTGCTTTCTGTAGCGCATCCGCTCCTATGTAGTCAAATTTCTCCGTTTTCTTCTCCTGCTCCTGTTGGAGCTCCGCGTATGTCTGTGTGCTTTAGCTACTCCACAGCAAGGGTCGAGCCTGATTGTTTGCAAGCGTGATGATCTTTTCTCCAAAAATACTAGGTCGTGCCTTCCCTTCTAAACGCGCGGCCAGAAGAGAAATCAGTTTTTTTCAGCCCTTTTGGGCTGAACCCTTATACTTTGTGGTCCATGTGGAAGTGGATTCCTGAATCTTCTGTATATGGTACGAGCTTTATTGAGGGGCCTCTTGATCCTTTTTGCACGAGGGCAAAGAAACTTGTTGTCATCCCCGTCTTCATTCCTGACCGTGAAAAAAGGCAAGGAAATTGCGCCTTGACAATACTAACTACTTGAAAGAAAGAGTTTAAAATTCAAATAAAAGGGATGTACAGTACATTTATAATAACTAGAAGGCGGTTACGTAGACCGTTTTCCCCCTGATCAACTGAGGGTGGGGACGTCACTGATGTCTCCCCACCAGCAGGTATAACCTGCGGCACCGAGTCCTCAGAAATAAATTCATTGAGCGAACAGTGATCAGTTACTCGCAGCTGCATCGCGAACCACTGCCAAAGGAAACATGAAGAGTCCACATTCTCCAAAAGCAAAGTCACAAAAAAGAGAACAATGCACAAATGTTGTCGTCTCTTAATCAAAGATCTTAGGTTCTCACCTAGAGAAATTCAATGCGGTCAAAACAAAATCCTCAAGAAGGTCATCGCTAACGCCACACCTTGGGATTCCACCGTGAGAGATAAGACTCCACACTCCTCTAATGCTGCCGTTCCCGCTTGCCGATGCCACCCATTGCATGTCATGAAACACGAGGCACACAAATAACGTGTCTGGAATGGATGAGGATATCCCCCCAAGCCATGCTTAGACAAATGACTCGGAAACAAAATCTTCAACGCCATCCAGACCAGGTCCGCTAGGACTATTCCTCAATTGCAGCCGCCATGACATTCTCCAGCACTGTCTGAACCATGCAAATCGAAACACCGACATGCCCCATGGTTTCAACATGCAGCGGACTGCTTCGTGCAATGCTCTCCTAAAGCCAAACATGATGATAATAATAATGGTCTGCACGACCGGATCCCATCTATTCCAACGATCTTGGGGCATCATACGGTAACCCTGCAGATCTTCGACGGAGCATTCCAGAGCTCATTAATGGCCATACCGAGACGAATAGATACCAAGCAGATCAACGCCTTTATGCGAGAAGAGCACTAGGATCGCCATCTTGCACCCGCGACCACCGACCCGAGGCGCCGCCATGATGCCCTCCCCTTTCCCTCCGCCTATGATAGGAAGGGGCGACGCCACCGCCACCGGAGACCAGGAACCTCCGGAGTCGCTCTAGACAGTAGTGACATAGGAAGGTTTTCTTTTCTCTATGTGTTACCATTTGAAGAACAAATGAACGCTCCAATGCAATGCATGACATCTGTTAGATAGTCACAAGTGAGCTCCCTGAATGAATACTTTCTTTGTTAAAAAAAGGCTTTGTCCTAAAGTACCTGCATGGGAGACTGTTTTGTTCCACAACAAGGTCTTCGGTGACTTTTCTCTAGTAGTTCATTTCAGTGATCTTAATATGTTCGCTGTAAATCTTTGCCAAGGAAACATAAAAAATTCTGAGCCATGTCTGATTCATTAAATGTGGTTCTTGCTCATCCCGCGCCCGAAGATACCACACAAAATTTCTGAGCCAGGTCTGATCAATTAGATGTGTTTTTCATCACTAGAACGAGACTATAAAACATCTTTTTTTTTTCCAATATCAATTTGCTAGATCTATTTGCTCATCCATCAAAATAGGTTTTTACCTTATATCAACCTTGTAGTGTTGCGAATATTTGGTCGCTATGGCTATGTATGAATGACACGGTTTTCAATAATAAGTGTTCTTCTCTTTTACAGGTCATATACTGACACTACTGTACGGTCCATATTTAGGGGCACTTCAAAGTGCCCCAATAGGTAGCCAAAGTGCCCCTAATTACTTTTAGGGGCACTATAAAAAGTGCCCCGGATGCTTGTGTCCCTAAATGTATTTGGGGCACTTTGAATGAAATGCCCCAAATACATTTAGGGCAGTTTGAAAAGTGCCTCTAAAGATTTTTAGGGGCAGTTTGAAAAGTGCCTCTAAATATCTTTAGAGGCAGTTTGAGATGTGCCTCTAAATGTCTTTAGAGGCAGTTTGAAAAAGTGCCTCTAGATGTCTTTAGAGGCAGTTTGAAAAAGTGCCTCTAAAGACATTTAGAGGCCAGTTTGAAAAAGTGCCTCTAAATGTCTTTAGAGGCAGTTTGAAAAAGTGCCTCTAAATGTCTTTAGAGGCAGTTTGAAAAAGTGCCTCTAAATGTCTTTAGAGGCAGTTTGAAAAAGTGCCTCTAAATGTCTTTACAAGCTAGTAAACAAAATGCCCCTAAAACTACAATCATGACAGACATTACAGTACTAACATGCACAGATTTGGTCAAAGTTAAGGTATAAGTCATATTACAGTACTAATAACAATTCACAGTGGTCACATTACAGTACTAACATGCACAGATGCATAACTTTGCAGTTTTAGAGGCATTGTCTTGATGACAGTATCTAAGAAGTTTTGCATTATGTAACACTGTCAGTAACTATGCAGTAATTTGATGACAATATCTAAGCAGTGTCTTTCTGACTTGCACCCTTCCTCTTCTTAGCAGTAGATGCAACTGCTTTCAACTTCTTCTCAAGTGTACACGCAATCTCGGCCGATGTTCAGTTACCTACAAGGAACCAATTTTGAATGTGTCAAACAACTGCTTTCAATTAAGATGTAACAACTAATTACACTAACGGAGGAATAAATCATCAAGTACAACAAAAATAATTTCAGTAACGGAGGAATAAAATCATCAAGTACTGGCAAAATGAGATCTCTGCCAGGTTGACTGGCAAACTAAAGCAACCAGGTCGTGTTGCTGCATGCTCTATAAGTCGGCAGCAAAACAAATATAATTGCACTATCATATACAAATAATTGTATTAAATCAAGTTGAACAAGAAACAATCAAGAAACAAATATAAGTCTCATATTTTCTTAAAAAGTCAAGCCATGTACAGTGGGGAGGCTGGGAAGGAATGTGGAGTGAGCTGCCCTGTTTCAATGAATAACTCTCATATTTTCTTTAAAAGTCAAGTCATGTAACCCAACTACCTAAATTATTCAGAGCACAAAATGGAGTTCAGAAGATTTGCACATAAATGGATATGCAAATATTCAGAGCAGCTGCTTATCTTGAAACATTCAGAAACAACAGCAGACCATTACTAATACAGAAAAATGCAACAATCAACGTGGAACCCGACTGCCTAGATTACCTGTATGTAGAATTGGCTTCAGAGTTTATGTATGCAAGCAAAAACACTTGAACCAACCATGCATGCCAATATGTAATTTAACCAAGCAGAGGTTGGCATCGTCGATATCACTAGTCATATAGGTAACACAAGATGAGCTACAGCAGCACTTGTCAGTGCGATGGCCAAATCACATACACAGCAGGAGCATATATTGTTGTTGTGCATATATTGTTGTTCTAACACAACAGAATCATAACTGTGCCAACAGAACTTTTCTCTTTAGTGCAAGCATCTAATAGTAGTACTGGCTTTTAAGAACTTTTCTCATATTAAATTTTGTCTATAATTCTGCACATGCACAAAGCACCCTACCAGCAAATAAATTTTCTGGCAACAGATCACCTTTGAAAGTCTGATAATTCTATCGATATATCAAAAAATATGATATTCTATCGATTTCATATGAATATATATCAACAAGTTGTATGTATGTATATTTTAAGCAAGCACATATATTCTGTTCACTTCCAACTACAACTGTATCCAAAGTTCATTTTAATCGTGATTGACATGTTGTGCTCCACACTCAAATACTTCTTTTAATATGGTAGTAAACTAGCAGTACAATACAACTATAAAACTCCATCAATGATTTCGTCAATAATTTTGAAAAGAAATACGCCTAGCCTTATACAAATGCCATTCATCTTAATAACCTTAATTTTCATAGCACACAAGTCACAGGACCACCAAAATCATGATAATATTTTAGAGAAGATTAGGTCAAACATATGTAACCAAAGCGTTAAAGGGCGAAACAGGGATTAACCAGTATTTCGTAGTAAATGTTGGATAGTTCAAAAAAGGATTGCCAACCAACTACACAAATAGTAGTAATGGATGATAACAATTATATAAGTAGACATTTAACTGGAATACTAGCAAGGTATCATACTTTATACAGGAGGAATCAAAACTGTGGACAAAGTATACAGCAGAGGTAAGCTTCCGTCTCTTGGAGCCAACAGCCTCAACCTCAACATCTTCTTCTTCTCCCTCGTCGTCATCAGAAATGTCCACAGGCACAATGCCATCTTCGACTTCATCTACTGCTTGTGACTGTGAACACGAAGGTACCGACGTAGCCAAATTGGTACACCCAGCTGGTCTGTATACATTATAAAAAAGTATCATCCCAAAATAATATGTCAGTCTTTCCTACGGATGAATCGGAACTAAGAACCAAGGACTGAAAGCAAATGAGTGTGTGGTCATGACTCGAATAATATTAGCAACAATCACGTACTGGCCTACAAACAAATTATCTCTCAAATGCACTAGTGTACTGTGGCTCTGAATTTGTGGAGAATTACCGCAATGCATGAGAGGATATAACTCTGTAAATAAATTTGCAAATATAGTACTTTTGTTTACTGAATAGCTATTCAATTTAATCTGCAGATGAGAAGATATATCACTGTGTAAACAAATGTGTATGTAAAATACTTTGGTTCTCTGAATCACTATTCAAATTAATTTGTAGTACACGCACATACATAAAGAAACAGAATTTATGTGAGCATTGATCAGTACAAGAAGTCAAGAACTGACAAATTTCTCCATCACCCGACTGACACAATCACATATGTAAATAATCTAACAAATAACCATATTAGGTAAAGTGGTATTAACCACACTGAGTGACAAATTTGTGGATCACCGGAGTGACACAAACAGGGATTCACTCAATAAAATATTCGCACATGAATCTGATCTAACTAGAAAAAATTCTGGCATAAAAGTTTAGACACTCACGTTGCATTCTTCTTCGGCATAGCAGGGACGGTAGCAGATCCGTTAGCTGCAGCAGGAACGACCCTGTCTGGATGCCGGAGTGGTGGGCGTCCACCTGGGATGCGCCCAGGGATTAGGCCGCTCCCTGGATGCCGGAGGCGGAACACTGAGCCGTGGACACCCTCGCCTCCGAAGACTGCTCCGTCGGCGGCGGCATCTGCTCCGGCCTGGCTCCCTGGATGCCGAACGTCTGACACGGAGCCCTCCGCAGCCACTGCTCCACCCTGGGGCGGCTGGTTGTCGGCAGTGAACGACTCCATCTCTCGGAACTAAACAATGACGACGCAGGAGAATGGGGAAAATCTGGGGTAGAAAATGACGGCGGTAGGGGTGTAATCGAGGGCTTGACCGAGGCATGGATTATATAGACGTAAAATTTGGCAACAGATCAGGTGATTAGCTGAGATTATGGTAGGGTTAGCTAAGTTTATGGGATTTGTTCGATACGAGGCGGGGCTCCGTGGGGTTCGGGGCTGGGGACTGATAGAACACTCCCCGCCCCGCTCTACCCGATGGGGAGCATATCTTGGCAGGGAAGGTCCACATGGGGACAAATTAGGTACCACACCCGACCCCTAATAGAGGAAAACCCCGTCGGGTTTTGGGTAGTCAGTCCCCGCTGCCATTCCTGATTGCCATACAAATTGTGTAATACCTACAGATTGTGGAGGAAATTAAATTGTAACTAAGTATGGGACTACACTACCACACTTTCTTCTATATCATACGTAATTATGATGGTCCAATGGAACAGAGTACAGCGATAACTAAACTATCACTCTTTTCTATATCATATGTTAAACATAACCAAAACACTCACGGAATGCCTTGGCATAATTTCAGCTCAATCAGGAACTACAGACATTTCAGAAAAATATAAGTGGATGGCACTGATCTGCCAGAAAAATATAGAAGGATTTTTCGGGTTTCTAATGGCGCACCCCTATGGGATATAACCAATTGAAATAAAATTTCGCACAAGAGCAGTCCAATGTCAATAATAAATACTCGGTATGAGCTTGGATGCAAAGTGTAATAATCTCGAATAACAAAAAAAGAGAATTATGATGAAGCATATATTTTTCTAGAACAAAGCAAAAACAATTAAATGTAAGCAACCGGGACTATATCAGCCCTAGAATTCACAATCACGCCACACGCACATGCCTAGAAGAATGACGGAACTACCATTCTCCATGTAAGGTCGTCTGGCGCAAGAGGCTAAGCACGACTTCAATAGATAAAATGCCTTGAGTACTATAAATGCATCATGTGTAAGAAATAGTCAAAAGTACTGGGTCTTCCTAGAAAACCTAATGTGAGATAAGTTTCAAGTAAACAAAAAGCCTTGATAAGATTAGATTGCATTTCAATAACTATTTTGGTATCGATACATCTTAGGTACTTCACCAGCCAGCCAGGTTGCACAACATCACTTGATGAAAACAAAAGTGCTATCTGCACAATAAAACAAAAACACCATTATTGCACACTTTGTACACAATTCATACTACAGAAAGGTTTGGTTTTCCAAATGCAGCAACACATGCTGATGACCAGTGATGAGACAGACACAATTGGCATTCTACAGTGAAATGATTAAATTAAATCAGGACAAACTATATATCCGTGTCTCAAACAAATTATACATATAATCTTCACTACAGTTTACAGTCAATCAATATTGCCCATGCAGCTTCTCTCTCTTTTCTTTTTTGGCAATGACCAATATTACTAAGGCACCTTTTTTGGGTTTCTCTCACAATTAAAGTACATAGCAAAGTAAATAATCCATAGGTACAGAGATTTTATAGACACCATCTCAGTGTTCACACAAGCTTCAGAAACATGATTTAGAAAAACAAGGTTGGTACATGTCAAAATATAGGTACCACTACACAACTATCAATGCACTTGAAGAATAGAATCCAGACATGTCCATTCCCAACAAATATGCATCGGTAGGTTAGCCATGCTTTAAATCTAGAAATATTCTGCATGATTAAAGGGTAGACATATTTCATATGATGCAAACATAGCTCATGTGTGAAGCATAGATAGAAGACCATTATAATGAAGGTAAGTAAATGGCAGCACAACACATGTTAATTATACACAAGCCAACCTAGCTAAGGGACAACCTCAACAAGCTCTGCCAGCTAGCATAAGATCCAGAACACAGAAGCAGATATATGAACAAATTTTTCATTCTTGTTTTTATTTTAAGAGGACTGGGGAGGTATAAAGGTCTTCCATTAGTTCATTTTATGTATTTCTCAGCAATGGCAAATATGACCTTCTTAATTTAAATAACCACTACAATGGACTGTAAGAAAATTGATGACACTTCTTAACCAAAATATATGCTGAGGTCAAGTTAATATGGCATCACCAACACTTGCATCAAAAGATATAAATTGAAATTACAAGGGATGCATCTGCTGAAGCAATAGAAACCACATATTACCTTTATCACAACAGCTAGTGCATCAAGTAAATTACCATCAGAACACAACAAGTCCATCGATGTACAGATCCCAGCAAGCTTTTCCCTCAATGACGATTGGGGACGACAAATCGATTGCAGTCCCTGCAATACGGTTCATTAAATTTGGGTCAATGAATGAAACCAATTACTGATAGCAAGAGTGATGATCTACTTTTGTTGATAGCAAGAAGAGGGCATCAGAAACGGGACTGAATTTTGTTAAATCAGTAAAATCTAAATGAAATCTCTGTTAACGGTTACATGAGGAATTGACCAGACACAACTTTGGCGAATAGGAAGACTATAAAAGGCACCTACAGGTAGGGTTTTCCTTCTGGAACAAATTATCATACTATTTTCCATTGGTTGATAACCCTACTCGTAGGGTACATGAAGAATGGATGGGGAGCACAATTTTTTATTGATCAACTCAATAAGTGGCACAACGCATGTTAATTCTACACTATAATACGCCACCAAGCCTATCTGCTAACGAACATGAGAAGTAAACGGCACAAAAGAGACAGACCTAAATTGCCCATGCCTAAGAAGCATTTTCACAAACACATGCTAGGCAGGCTGTAAAACCATTCGAAACAAATCAGTGAGAGAGGAGAGAAAGGTGGCAGAGCTTGTTGAGATACACTAACGGTCGAAGGAGCATAGCCTCGAAGAGGAGGCGAGAGCGGCAACGGCAGCAACACCGCCACCGGGCGGCGCCACCACACGGTCAGGCCAAGCCGCACGCAAAAGAGGCGAAGGAGCAGGAGCACGGGGCGTCGAGGAGGAGCAAGAGACGACGTAGGGGATCATCAGGAGGCGCGGTGGCGCGGGAACCGCGACGGCGACCGAGCCGAACCCCCGGCTAGGGTTAGACGCTGCGTCGCGCTCGGGGGCGGAACGAAGATGTGTGGATGGGGATCCAGTGGAGCAGACCAAGGCGCAGCTTCGCCGGTGAGTGTCGGCGTCGTATGCGGCCAGCTTTGGCCGGGACGGCGGCAGACGGTGGCGGCGGCATCGCGGGCGCGAGAGGGACCCGTATCGCGGGCGCGGTGGCTCCATTTTTTTCAGAGAATGGCGAGACGACGAGATAGACGTTTTTCATATCTTTCTATGCAGTTTTCATTTTAGTCCTTACAGTTTATTCTATTCTGAACGATAACCGTGCAATCCTATGGCCCGAGCGCCAGTCCACCGTCAGCCATGGCGCCGCCGCAGCACGACCCCCGCTGGCCCTACAAGCGCGCCACAATCTCCGACCAGCAGCGCCGTCGCGACTCCGCGCTCCGGACTCAGTCCGCCCAGCGCGCCGACGCCCAGGCGCGCGCACGCAGCCTCGCCAACTCCCTCCTGTCCCCCGCGTCGTCTTCCTCCGACGACCAACCGCCTACCTCCCCCGAAGCCCACGGGGAGACGATCCCGCCGTCGCCGAAGTCGCCGCGGCCGCATCCAAGCTCCGCGGCCCCGACCAGCGCCGCTGGTTCGCCCGCCAGATCATGCTCCCGGAGTGGATGGTCGACGCCCCTCCCCACCTCGCCCGCGACTGGTAATCCGTCGCCCCCCGTCATCTCGATTCAAATTCGATTCGTCTGTAGTCTCTTCGAAAGATAACTCTTCCAATACGGATTATGTTCTATTTGGCATGCCCTTGTCAGTTCATCTCATCCTAGCAGCAAACTTTGCGTTTCTTCTAGCTTACAAATTACAACCGAGTACAGCTTACCTAAGCCTACCATTGTGAAATAGCGCTAGCATTGTACTCACAAGTCAAGTTAGAAGCTACTGTACAAACGTAGAAGGATTGCCGATGTATTTAGGCAAAAACTATGTTCTAAATTGTATGTTTATACGCATCAAAAGTTTCATGGAGAAAAACATTTCTGAACTTCTAAAGTTCTAATGCTTCAGTCTAAATGCAGTTTGTAGGCAAGAACAAGCTGAGCCGATGTATTAATTCTTGGTTAATTCTCACATCATCTTCATATAACATGTCTATTATTGTGTTTCTTACAATTGAAACTATTTATTTCAGGTTGTTCTTGCACTCAGCGACAGCTAGAGTCGCTTTGATGAGAAGTTGAGGGCGCAGGTACAAGGCAGCAGTAGTAGCAGCTTAGCCTCCATCAGTGGCGGCAGCAGTACAACACCCTCCTAATGTTGTAGCAAGTCACGGTGGCGGCGGCGGCCCATGTCCCAGTGTTTGTTGAGTGCAAAGGACAGCGATTACATTGGTACTCAAGTACGCCATCTAGCCTATTCTGAAAGCACATATGGGTGTTTCAAGCTTTGGATACACTAAGAGGGAAACATAATACCGATGCTTTCGGATTTGCAGCCTAGATGCCATGTTGGCAAGGCTTTGTTCATGATTTTTATGTAGCAAGTTCTTATTCATGATTCGAGCACTGCTGAAAAAGATAGAGCAGTGTAAAATAAGGCATAGCTTTTTATGTCTACACCATGCTCATATAGAAAAAACTCTTTCCACTCAAACTTTCCCTAGGAAGTTAGTTAATTGGAGGATTTAAGACTAGGTCTGAGTCGTTTGTTTGCTCTGCTGGGAATTTCAAGGTTAATTTTGATGAATTTTGCGCGGCTGGATCTCTGCAACAACCATAGTTTCGCAACTTTCAACAATTAGGTGATGAACTAGGGCGTTGCCTGGGACTGGAACTATTGGACTGGAAGGAAATATTGTTTTTCCCTCCATAAATGCAAGTTTACGTTCATAGCTCATATGTTTTCGTTCATATTAGGAACGCAGAGGAAAACGGCCACCCCACCACCCAAAGTGGCCGGAAGGAACGAGTTCCCCTTCATCCTCGGCGGCAAAGAGGGTGTTGGCTTGGTGCTAGAGGCTCATGAACCGGCAATGTTTTGGTACTTCATCCGTCAATTATCAGCGACTGCTACTTCTTCATCTGTTGGTTCGAACTCTCTTCTGAATTCTGGTGTTTTATCTGAAGCGGATGGTCTGAGACGTGAAATTTGGTTGGAAGTGGCCTGTTGTGGATATGCTCGATGGTACCGCGTTGATTTCTTTTATTCTTTTCTTTCCTACTCTTTTGTCGCTGTTTATTATCTATGGATGCTTTATCTTCTTCTGAGTTTGTTTTGTGTTCTTACAGGAGCAGATCGTGCTTTTTTAGACAGCATTGCTGTTACTTCCGTGGGGCTATTTGCACTGCATACAGATGATTCTACAGTCTGTTAGTTCTTATCGAGTTATTGTCCTCCTGGTTTGTCTGATGTCTCTGCAAGTTTTTTCTTTCTGAAATTGGTGCTTTCTTATCTCCATAATGCACATAGGGAGCAGGTATGTGAACCACGCTTAAAAAAGTGACAGCTTATGTACAGCTCATAAACCAGTGTACTTTGTTGATAGTTGATTTGACATGTATTGTTACTGGGTTGGTTGACAGGGTCCATTCGTCTCCTTTGGTAAATGTGATGCACGCTGGTGCCTGTTCATGCTTTGAGACGACGAGTGCGAGGGCGTCGATGCACGCAGCATGGGCGCTGATGTGGGCTAACACGGCAGAGGCAAGGTACAAGAGCTTTCCGGCGAATCTAGGACCACGAGCAGGTAGTGCACGAGAGTGGAGGCTATTTGACAAATATCGGCACAGGAACTCTGCCCTTGCTACTGCCGTCACCGTGTCCATCTCTACAGAGGATCAACTAGTGGAGGCAACTAGCTAGTTCAGATTATCAAGTAACTTGTTCTAGTGGAATGTTCTACAGTAAACTTGTTCTAAATTATCAAGTAGTTTGGATTATCACCTAGTTTGGATTATCACCTAGTTTGGCTTTAAAGTTTTGTGTGATGGTTTGTAGGAATTTAAGTGTTTGAATTATCTGTTTTTATTACCAGATGTTTATGCATGTTGGTTCGACATAATTTGATGTTGTTTAGTAGGCAATCATATTATTTATAACTGACCACTTGAATTTCTTGTTGTTTCCGTCTACAGAATTTGGGGCACTTGTCGGCACTTGTCAAACTGCCCCAATAGGTATATACCAATTGGGGCACTCCTCCAAACTGCCCCAATAGGTATATACCAATTGGGGCACTCCTCCAAACTGCCCCAATAGGTATATACCAAT
Organism: Lolium multiflorum; assembly: GCA_030979885.1. Lineage (NCBI taxonomy): Eukaryota > Viridiplantae > Streptophyta > Magnoliopsida > Poales > Poaceae > Lolium > Lolium multiflorum. The sequence goes on along the minus strand of CM061749.1, from coordinate 46,278,064 downwards.
TGGGGCACTCCTCCAAACTGCCCCAATAGGTATATACCAATTGGGGCACTTCTCCAAACTGCGCCAATAGGTATATACCAATTGGGGCACTTCTCCAAACTGCCCCAACAGGTAGGACATTAGAGGTATTTTGGCCAAAGTGCCTCTAAAGGGGGGTATTTAGGGGCACTATGAAAAGTGCCCCAGGGCAAAGTGCCCCTAAAACCCTACCGTGCAGTAGTGTGATGCACATCTATGCTCCCTCTACACCGTTTGGTGCATCCAGACCTCTTTCCGGAGGTTTCTACACAGTTGGAGGATACGGCGAGGGATATTTTTTCCCAATATAGATGACATCATGATCTGCGGATTGACCCTCCTTTTTAGTCGTGTTTTTTACGTTGTTGAACTTTTTCATGAGAATTTTCTCGTTTAGTTCGTTTGTAATAAGTAGATCTTTATGGCTATGTGCATCCTACCTATGTAGAGGCCAGGTGTAATACTTCTTATGAGTAATAAAGCGTCCATTCTCGAAAAATTTGGTTTTTGGTCGAACACAACAATTGCCACGTTTGTAGCTCACTAGTAGAAAACTAGGCTTTCTTTTGGAGCTGACTGGAGCACTAGTACCGGCTGTATTTGAATCCGAGACTAATGTGCCCATTAGTCCCGGCTCAAACGGCTAGGAAGTTGAAAAGTTTTAGTCCCGGTTCGTAACGGAAACCTTTAGTCCCGGTTTAAGATACCAACCGGGACTAAAGGGGTTGCGGCAGGCCTCGCCGGTGCGAAAGTCTTCCTTTAGTCCCGTTTTGTAAGAGGACTTTTACTGTACCCCGAAACTAACAGGAGCCGTCTATTTTGCTCTGGTACTCAACTATCAGCCCAGGGAGTACTAACTCCAAAACTCACACAAAACCGGTGGAGTACCTCCACGAGAGAGGCAATCTGATAATCCCAACTATTTTGTTATCTTATTATTTTCTTTTCTTTTTCGCTACTCTGATTATGACGGATCGATATAAATGGAAGGTTTGGTTTTGCGTTTCTGGTCAAGTTCATCGGTGTTAAGATGGACAACATCAAGAACGTAGGTTGAGAAGCAGCAGGTTTAAAACCATTGGACATGAATGCAGCACGTTTTGTTATGACAGTTGCATCAGGAACGAGTTTAGAATCCTGTGGGAGCTGATTAACTAAATATTCTTACTTGCTTGACCTAGAGTTTCTGGAGGTTAGGATTATGCAGAGAGCCGGAGACTCGTGTGCTCTGAGATGTGAAACATAGAGTGGAGCGGTCCGAGGTACAACAACGGTGGGCGGTAGAGAGGGCGGCAGGATCCATGGGGAAGGATGAGCTGAGAAGGCAGCCACGGTGGCGTGCGCTTGGTCAGCAGGCGGCGTCCGCTCGATCAGCAGGCGGCGGCAGGGATCCATGGAGGAGGAGGAAGAAACGAATTAGATTGAGTCTGATACCCCTTCATTACAATCGCAAAATGTCCAAACTGCCCGCATGAACGAAGGGCCAGATTTAGCTGGTACTCCTACTAATTATTTGGGAGTACAAGAGTACCGTAAAAACTCTTTTTTGTAACGCTAACCGAGACTAAAGGTTTTCTGGGTTTTTTTTTTTGCCTCCACACCCTCCCGTATCGTCTTTTTTAGTTTTGTAAACTATAAAAAATGATAGAAAATTCAAATTCCTTTTAGATGTAGGTAGGTTAGGTGATCTAATTGTTATGAAAAATAACAAATATGAATTTTGGCTTATTTTGCAGAAAAACTATATTTTTGGTAAAATGAGATTATCTTTTGCATACGAACTCGAAAAAAAAACATTTAATATATGAAAATGTATCTACGCGAAAAATTACATTCGAAAAAATGGGGTTCCCTAGTTAGGCAACTTTTAGATTCTCAACCTGCCAAAGGGAAGTATGAATTTCTAAGGTTTTAGGTTTTGCGAAGAAAAATTTAAAATTATAAAAATATTTTTATTTATTTATTCAAGATTATTATTGCATCATTACTTTCGTTCATGAGAAGAATTATTCAGAATTAAAACAATAAAGAAGTGTGACATCCTGACCAAGAGGCGAATATTATTGATATGATAATAATATCAATAACGTGCACACAGAGTACTTGGAAGCGGGACGCGAGGAACTCGAAAGTCAAGCGTGCTAGTACTGGAGTAGTACCAGGAAGAGTGACTGAGTGGGAAGTTTGACCACGAGTAAGTAATTGGACGAGAGATTAAGTATAGTTAGAGACTAAACTTGTCAAATAAAACAAATAATAGAAATTCTAAAAAAATGAAAGAAAAGGAAGTGGAAAAAATAGATAAAAAATTAGATAAAAAATAGACGTAATGGCCTTTAGTCTCGGCTGGTGTTACAAATCGGGACTAAAGTTTCTCCGCCCTGATGCACGTCTGCAGCCAACGTGGAGGACCTTTAGTGCAAGTTTGTAACACAACCGAGACTAAAGAGTGGGACTTTAGTCCCGTCCCTGTTGAGAAACCGGGATTGAAGGCCCTTCCCAACCGGGATAATAGGCATGTTTTCTACTAGTAGTCAAGAAAAAGTTGGGCCACTATAGAAAAAACCACTTTACCAGCAATCTTGTAGCAAAAAATGTTGTACTACCATCGCAAAATAACCGGTTTTGTCGGATACTCTTGTCGAAGACCTTGTATAAATAATTTTGTACTATTGCAGAAAAAACAAAATATTTATTGCAAAAAATGATTCCGCCAGAGACATTGTAGCAAACCGTTTTTTGGTAGCAATGCTTCCAGCCAGAGACATTGTAGCCAGAGACATATTAGCAAACCCGAAAAACAATTGTAGCAAAATTAATGCTATAGCACTTTTGGTAGCAATGCTTCCAGCCACTAGCAGCTCCTCTTGACATGGCTCGCAGCACTTTTGTCGACCGGTGCCATCAATAATGCTTACTTTCGAAGCACCCCCACGTCCTAGCTTGGAATCACTACCGTCAACCCAAACCGAAGCTTGATGTGGGGCAAACGAGGGTGTGGTTGCCTTGCGACCATTGAGGAGGGACCACCGTGTCACAACCGACATGATGACTGTGCCAGGATCAGGTGAGCAGGGAGCTACCATCGACCCTGGCTGACAAGTGGGACACTATTATAAAGGTGGGGCTTCCTTGTCAGTGTGAGTATGGGTGAGTTGTTGAGTTGGAAAGCTATCGTGAGTTGAGGGCGTAATTATAAGCCCAGTGTCGTCTGTAATTGAACAATCAATTGAGAAATAGAAATCTGAATCCCCCGTCCTCTTCTCTGCTCCCTGCCCTCTTCTTCTGTATCCCTTTCCCCTTCAGATCCGGCGATCCGGCCGGCGTTACACACCGCTGGTTTCAACTTGGGCCGCTGCTCAGCTCTCAGCCACACTGGCACTGTCGAGATAGAGGCCAACATCATGGACGGCTGGGACGGTGGGACCGCGGTGCTTGGAGGAAGTTGGCAAGGGCAGGGCGAATCAGCAAAAAGAAAATATATTTTCATAAAAAAAGAGGTGTTGCATAGTTGCAGTTTCATCCCTGCGGTGTTGTCGTGTTGATGTACAAACAAGACCAACTAGCCTTATGTATACTTCCGCTCTCTGTACTTCCGTCTTCAGAAATCAATATCTTGAATCATGTTCTCACTAAATTAATAATACTATGTATCCGCAAAAAAAACATACTATGGAGTAGAGTATGTTCAGCTTTCCTAGTATTTTTTTTTTTCAAAACGTGACTGTATTTTCTGCACGGTGCACACACGTACGGGTATGCCAGACTTAGCCGTGACAAGATCCAATATGCCATGCCGCGCTTTAGCTTTCAAGAAGAATTTATTCCACACGATCGAGCTGAGAATCGCCAGTCACTCACATAACTCAGAAAAAAGTATGCCCTTTGCCGCGAGATGACACCTTCGCCCAAAGGGAGAGACGGTATGTTCGCAGGATATCCATGGCGATGCGCCGGATGTGCGGCTCTCGAAAATCCAATCCATCGCAGCACCTAACCCTACCTACCTCCAGAATCCAATCCAATCTTTCCATCCATGTATCGGCTTTTTTCATTTTACTGGGGCATCCGATCTCTCTCGCTTCTTTTCTGCATAATAGACAGCCGATGTATCTCCAGAGCATTCCGGTGTCTACGTTCCTGTCTGAACAATATGCAGAAACTGCATTCCGGTATTGTCGTTTGCACTTGCCTTTGGTGATATTGATAGGCACTGTTACCGATATTGAATTAATGCTTACCAGTGGCATAATATCGGTTCAAGTGAATAACTTGCAATCTGCACATTGCATATGTACAGTAACGGAGCTGCCGATTCGTAATGTTGGACATGATCGGTTACTGATCAGAACGTAATGAACAAATTGTTTTTGATATTATTTTTTTGCGAAACTTTTGATATTCTCGATCTCGTTGATATCGGCCAGGTCTAGCCAAAACTTTCTCCACTACGAGAATCATTCCTCATTTCATCATTTTCTCGATGCGTTCCATCGTTCCATTTCATGTGTTTAACACCTCTCTTTGATTCTTCCTATATTCTTTCCAAAAAAGTCAATGTAACTGCCACATACTCCGCGTAGTAAGCTACTGGTAGTAACTCCCGAACTGAAGTGGAAGTTGTATCTTTATGTGAATTATCAAACGAAGATGGAGCAGTATATATATAAGGATCAACAGTATTCACAACGACAGATGGTTGGTGGAGTATTTGCTTATTTGGGTAGAGGTGAATGCCTCGAGTTATGTTAGCTAGACGCAGTGACCATTTACATTTAAGTTTTATTATGCACCAAATATTCTGGGATGAATGCTCAAGCTGACATTACCTAAACAACTTTAAGAGTCCGGGAGTTATCTAAGTTGTCTGAACCGCCCAGTTCAGATTGAAAGCTCAAGATCATGGAAGGTTACCTGAGTGTTTAGATGTGAGCATTTCCTATTTTGCTTCTCAGCATGCATATTAATCTGCAGGACATGACATTAATCAGAATGTTCGAGGTGGAAAATTTGCAATAAATTAATTTGACAATAGATAGTAGTAAATATGCCGCCAACCCTTAATATTTTCTCATTGCATATGCCGCTCCATCTACACCGTATCATATAGAGATATATTGCAAGTTGCATCTTCCATTTCGTTTCACATGTTAGCACTAGTTTACTGCATGGAATAGATGGATCACGGAATCACATGTACAAGAGAAAAGATGGGAGTGAAAATGAAGAGTTGTAGGAGGAAGTGGGAACGAGAGGCATCAGGAACAATACTGAAACATGGAGCACATGATATATTTTAAAAAGTTGTGACCAGACCCGAGAAATCAAGAGAAGTAGCGGATGTTCGACAGACCTTTGGCGGTGGATAGCTACCTTTCTAGTGAAAAAATTGTCAGTTTTTACTTCCAGTTGGAACTGTAGTGGATGTCTTGTTCTCCACAGGGTTCAGACTAATAGGAACTTAACTGATTTTCTGTAATAAAATTATAAAAATTCCTTGCTCTAGTTACTGAAATTAATCAGAATCACAGCAACTCAGATAGAGAACAACTGAAACACACAAGCCAACCGAGTAGAGCATGATCTGCATTCCTAGCATTGTTACGTGCTATTTTGTCCACCGAGGGCAGGTAATTTATACGCCAATGCTCTTCGCCTGACAACATGCCAAACTAAGCTCCGACCAGGATCGCATATGTCTACGTCGGGATCACAAACATCTTTAGTTTTCTGAATATGTTCGACTTGATCAGGCATCTGCACTAACAGAGAACACAAAAAAGATCGATGCCCAGGACAAAGTCTTTTGCCCTGAGGTGAGATGACACCATCACCCAAAGCGCGAGAGCGAGACAATATGTTCTTACTTCTTAGGATATCCGTGTGGATCTATGGTTCTGTGCCGTCTAGCTGTGAGCCTGTGCGGCTCTCCGCCACCGCCAAAGGCTGGAGCCAATGATTATGATCCGTCCGTCGCGGCAGCAGCACCTACCTCTGGCCGGAATCCAATCCGATATTTCCATCCATCGGCTGGATCAGTTGCTCCTGCCTATTCAAACCAGTTCTTTTGACCGGGGCATCTGATCTCCCCCTGATCTCTTTCTGCATAAAGCCAGCTAATGTATCTTCAGAGTATTCTGGTGTCTATGTTCTTGTCTGAACAATAAGCAGAAACTGCTCTGGGTTCATGAGGAAACTAGACTACTATCTGGAAAATTTGCACTTTACTGTAGATGACGTTTATATGCGCCTGTACTTTAGTAACTGAATTATGATCAGAAACTAATGAAGGGAAAGAGACAAACGCAGCCATGTAATATGCTCCAGAGCTTCACTGATGACATAGAGCAGGTGCCGGTTCCCCTCCATCTCCTGAACCTGAACCATGAATAGGCTGCCAACTAGCAGCATTGTGTTTGACCAATTCACCATGATCATAAATTCATTCATAATAATGCCGCAGTAATGCATAACACTAGTATGGAACTCATGCTGTGAAAAGGTGAACCCAGAGAACAATGGTGACACCGACACATTTTGTCCCTACTGGCGAAGCACACACGTTGCCATTCACGAAGCTGTCAAGAATCTAGTTCCATTTACGTTGCAGGCACATAAATAGACATTGATGTTCAGAGGTTTCTCACACACCAACACAACACAACTCCTGCTTGCTGCCTCCAGTACTTCATAGGTGACTTCTGACGATGGACAGCTCTTCTGATGCTCACAGGTTCAGTTGATACTGGTCTTAACATTTCTTGTACCCTCCATTTCAGTAAATAACTCTACTACGCTATGCTGCTCAACTGTCATTTGTTTTGCACATTTTGTCTCTAGAATCTAGATGACATGATAAGTTGAGACACATAGTTGGGACATTTCTCAGCTTCTAGTACTCCCTCTAGCCCAAATTACGCAAATTTGGGGAAAATACTGACTAAAATCTATCGAGGTTTATTGAATCGGCTCCGCGATATGTAATTTGGATTGAAGAGAGTAGTAATAATTGATGCAGGAAATTTAAACCATTAATTGAGTTAAGTCTGATGCAGCATGTAGCTAGCAGTTATGTTTCTTCTTAATTAATGTGCTACATTGCACATTTGCACCATAACACAAACATTGAATGCATGCAACACATATGTTTTCTTTTGACCGATGAGGACTTGTTTTGCTTGCAGCCGGAACAAGTGCGCGGCGTGCTACCGCGAGTTCAACCGGATGGAGCACCTGGTGGAGCACATGCGTCTCTCGCACCATTCGGCGCACGAGCCACGGTGCGGCGTCTGCGGCAAGCACTGCCGCTCCCTCGACGCCCTCCGCGACCACCTCGGATTCGGCAGCGTCCTCCCCAAGGCCGGCTGCGCGAGTGTCTTCGCCGCCCGCGGCTGCCAGCTCTGCCTCGCCGTATTCCCTGCCTCCGGCGCCCTCCGTGCCCACCGCGCCGCCTGCCAGCTCTCCAGCGCTCCGACGCAAAGCCAGCTCACCCGAAGCATGTCAAGAATGGGCATCCAGGGAGGCGGCCATGGAGGTGCGGTGGCGCTGGGGTGCAAGATGGTGGGCGGCGGCAGCGACGGGACGCTGGACGTGTGCGCGCGCGTGTGCCTCGTCGACGAGCACGAGAACATCCTTTACGAGTCTTTCGTGAAGCCGCTCATCCCGGTGACACACTACCGGTACGAGATGACTGGAATCCGCCCCGAGCACCTCCGCGACTCCATGGCTGCCACGGTGAAGCAGGCTCGGAAGCGCGTGGAGGACATCCTTCTCAATGGCGAGGATCCGTGGAAGATCCGCACGGCACGCGGCAACGCGAGAATCTTGGTTGGCCACGGGCTGGACCACGACCTCGACGGGCTGGGCATGGACTACCCGGCGTACCTGAAGCGGGACACGGCGACGTACCCGCCGCTGATGAAGACGAGCAGCAGGCTGATGAGCAACTCGCTCAAGTTCCTCACGAAGAGCTGCCTCGGGTACGAGATACAGAACGGTGGGCACCAGCACCCTTACGACGACTGCGTGGCGGCGATGCGGCTGTACAAGAGGATGCGCGCGCTGCGGCATGGCCTCAAGGGGGAGGTGAAGGGGTGCGCGGGGCCGCCGCCGGCGAGCGTGGCGGAGGCGTTCCCGGCGTGGAGGCAGCGGGAGCTGGAGCGCATGTCGCCGGAGGAGCTGCTGAGGATGTCCAAACCCGACTATCGCTGCTGGTGCTTGGACGACGTCTAGTCGTGGTGCCTTGTCCGCCTACCGAAGTCGATTCTTTTCTTTTTGCCTTATAATTTGCTGATGATAAAGCAACGTACTTGCCGTACGACGTGGCAAATAAATCACTCTTAGTTTGGTCAATTTTTTTGCGCCCAACAGAAACTTCGTGTCTCCACATGACCACAACATGAGTTGGTAGAGTATCTAGAAACATATATGGGATTAATTTTTTTGAAACAGAGGTAGAGTGCATAGCACCCTAAATTTTCATTCAGCTCATAAATTATACCCTATATAAAAGATGGTTGATTTAGAGCTCTCACTTTACCTTGACCATTGTTCATGAGCTATTTATTTCTAATTGGGTAGAGACACGTACTCATTCTCTTCTCTTTCTCACCGTGTCAAACACATGGTTGTTTTATGTTTGCCTTTTTTCTTGGTAAATAGATTACCGGTAACCGGTTCCTAGACCTTCTTCGTTCTCATTGCTGCCCACCTCTACCGGTTACGATTTATTCACTTCTTCCAGAAAGATGTAGTGGGTGGGCCCTGCCATCACCGCTTGGTTTGCTTTGACTGAGCGTGAGGGAGAGCAAATCCCCAACGCCTCTCCCCGCAATGGCCTCGGTTCACGACCCAGGTCCTGCTCTCCTCCTTCCGCCCCTCGCCCGCCCCATCAAGAGGCCTCCATGGCCACGGGGAGCTCCAGGATGGGTCGGACGCCGGCCATCATCTCCGCCGTAGCGCTGGGTGGCGCGCCTCTCGGCGGCACGGTGGCCTGCGGCGGCATCCGGCAGCATCAGGGCAGGGCGAGCGCGGGTCGGGGACGGCGTTCCCGTGGCGAGGCAGGCGGGGGCCGATGGAGGCGACATTGGGCCGGAGCAGGCGCATCCCGGACGGCGAAGGGACAGCGCCACGGCACCACTTCGTCTCTCCTAGGTCTTCTCAATTTCCAGCACCCCTTCTCCTCGAGCACATCTCCTTCTTCCTCATGTGTTTGGCTGTGGCTAGATCGCGAACCTCGGAGCCTCATGTGAGAGAGAGATGGTGCGGCAGCGGCATGGGTTCTACCGCCGCGACAACCGAGAACTCGACAGAAGCATCGAGCGGAGGACTCCGCCGGCGGCCGTGGCGTGGGTGGGGTCCTCCTTCGTGCTGGTTTGGCCGACGCGCGACCTCGGAAGGGCCTGGGGTGGAGGCTACGTGGTTGGCATGGAGGCGGGATGGCGAGCAGGGAGAGGCAAGGACGGAGGCGCTCGCGTCCACCACGGGCGACCATCGGCGTCAATGGCAAAAGGGTTAGTAACCGATTGTCGAGGCTCTGCCTTTTCCTCTCCTCTCTTTTACTTCTCTGGCTGTTCTGTCTCTCTTCTCTCAGCAGCGGACGGGAGGATGCGGAGCTTTCACAGAATGGGACCAAGGGCACGGCAAAACCGCCGCCATTGCCACGCCTATCTCAGCTTTCTCTCTCTCAGCCAACGGCAGCAACGCATCAAGACTTTGACCTCCGTACGCATCAGGACTTCGACCTCCGTACGGTAGCGGTGGCAGTCACTTGATGGGTTCTGCTTCAGCTTGCCAGCGAGGGCACCATGAGAATTGAAGGCCTTCTCAATTCACTGTGGCTACTCGGTTAGCTCTATCATCTCTGATGTTTTCCATATTTCATACACAACAAAATTAAACTAGAGATATGTGTCAGAAAAGATCTCCAACATATACATCCGTTCTAATCTTTCCTGGCACAAGTTTAATTAGCTTCACGAATTAGCACGCAAGGTATCCACGTGAGATTTGTTTTAGCTGATACCCAATTTTGCATATCAGGAAAGCCAACTCCCAGATTTGGTTCCGGCAGCTAGCAGCTTATGTCTTGCATCAGGTTGGACTTTGGACCTCCGGTAAGATGGCCTAGCAATTAACTCCAGCTATTTTTCTTCTACCATAGTATAAGCTAGGCACAAGCTTCTTTGTTACACAATTAGATTACATGACGTACAGATAAAAAGTATGGTGGAATTACTAGGAGATCTTAGTATATATATGGATTCCAGTTATGGTTCTATTATTTATGTCTGCACTACCAATTAACTCCAGCCATTTTTCTTCTACCATATAGCTAGGCAAAAGTTTCTTTGTTATACAATCACATTACATGATGTACGGGTAAGACATATGGTGGACTTACTAGGAAATGTTTACTATATATGGACTCCAGTTATGCTTTTATTATTTATTTATTTATGCATACCCTACGTTTGCTAGATTGCTTTATAAAATCGTGTGGAGTGTGGCCTCGTGATGTTTTGATGGACATCATTAGCTAAGATGTTCATTGAGCTGAATTGTCATTGTTTTTTAAACTAAGCTTCCATCACATAGTAATACATGAAAGAATGTACATCGTCAACATGAGAGTAAGTTTTTCCCAAGGAGATTCTGCACATAAAGGAGGAAAAACAGGGACCGGCCACCTAGGCACATAAAGTATTCCAGATTATTTCAAAATATTGTTGTCCTTCTAATCTGATTTTTTTAGAATGGTGTAGGTACTGCATACGGTGAGACAAAGATCCGAGCCGCCGAGGTTGGTCTGGCTGCGGTGTTCATGGTTGCCGCTCTACTGCGACTAGGCATTGTGGATGCAGCTATACACACATACAACATGGAGCAAAAGGGTCACCGTCATTGGGGTGCCGAAATCTTTGATTTAGGGCAGCTTGATTCTTTATGCAGGCATGGTCTGTTCAGCCCTCATGAAGGTTAGCTTTTCTTTGAATTTTTTTTCTCAAATATGTACTAATAGCTAGATAAATTATTTCCGTTTTACTACAACCAAATTTAAGTGATCATCATTCATATTTGGTATAAGTTGCTGTATAAAGAGGGCATGGCCACATGTGAGGTTCTCTCGGTCTGATCTGTGACACCAGAGATGGAGTCATTGCAGAGCTTCATACTAATAAGTTATAAGTTCTGCAGTTGTTTAATTCTGATTGCCTTCTGTTACTGAGTTAGGTTAATCCCTATCATCATATTATTGATTTGGCATGACATGTCTTCCTGATCTGCAGGTATTCTTCAAAATTTATTTATATGCTTCTTTTCTTCCAGATTTATTGACATGTTCCGTACCTTCACTACTGTCAACTTTGCTGCCGACACTTCTAGGCATGACTGTTGCATCTTTTTCTTATCACGCTTTTCACAGCCTTATCAAATTGGTGTCTGCATCCTTTGATTTAGGTTATCTTTATGTGGAAATCACATCAACAAAAACATCAGTGCATATTGTGTTTAGCTCAAAGTTTTAGGTTCCTCTTATTGCAGGTTATCGGCAGATTAATGTATGTAATCTAGGGACTATTGGATTTAGGGAAATACCTCGGTTTTCTTGATTCTTTTATGCACTGTGATTTCCTGTTTATTTTGAGATGCTTAATTGTTGATGCATTGATTTTATAGTTTATGGCCTGTTCACCAAACCTTAGATGCCACACACACTACATTGGATACGGTCTTGGTGTGTCTGAATTTACGATTGCAAGTATATGACCCAATTATTACATCTTCTTTGACTTGGCATTTTCAGGACAACTTGTGTTTGCATAAAACGTTTCCATGAGAGCATGATTATTACTGAGATGGGCTGATATGAACTTTGCTAATTTGCAGGTGTACAGAGTGACATGTGGGTAGGAAGGGTGCCAACAAGTTCAAGAAATGATGGCAAGAACAGATCAAGCTCACAAGCATAGACTAGATCATAATTGTACACATTCTTTCCTTCTAGACAACAGCTCATGAGCAAAAGAAGTCATCAGCTTCCAAGGACTTACTTTCAGCTAAGTAGAACAGCTCACGCCCCAAGCTTGGTGATTCTTCAGTACACATTAGCTAAGCAGACAGACTATCAGTTCTTTCAGTAAAGATACCCTCCTATTTGCCACGGTCATTATGATGTTGTTTTATAGACTGCTATCTATCTTTCTTCCTTATTATAATCTTCTCTTACATTTAGCTGATTCCTCCTATAATAAGTTCTAACAAATTATATAAGGTAATACTTCATCATATTATTGTAGGGTGACTACAATGTGAAACAACATTGCAATCGCCAATTAAATTTCCTTCCAGGATGCTGCATCTGTATTAAAAAAAATAATAGGTTGACTAACTTCTTTCTGCAAGCAATGGAGTAAAACAGAACATAGTCCCCTCATTTCTCCGGCTAAGATTCAAGCAGCTGGTCATCTAAAGCAGCTCAAGAAGTTAATAATATTGCCAGCTACTGTTGTCAAATAATATTGCCCAGTTATCTTCTTTTGTATCTGTATGACAAACACCTATACACGACTAACTCCTTGTGACAATAATATCCAGCTACTGTCCCCTCCGAACAGAAAAAAGAATTTTGTTTTCTCTCAAAGATTTTCGTCAAGGTATGTGAAAAAGGAAGTATGCATGGTTGTGTACCTAGGCAAGCTCAACGAACCTGATCTGAAGGCATTATACATCCATAATTGATAAATTTAGCTACCATAGCACAACCAGCATTCAAGGGCGCGGCGTGCCGCAGCGCCTATGCTTCCTAGTATTGTATAGAGAGTACTACAGTTTCTGGTAGATGGAACCGCTGAACAGCAACAGCTACCGGACATGCTAAATTGCTATAAGTTGTGTTTCTGTAAGAACAGGTTTAGTTAGTTCCTGAAATTGAATCGCTTGCTGTCGAATTTTCCAAAGAACTGTAGGATCCTTGGCTCTCGAAGCATTTATCGCTCTTGCCAGATTGAGGTTGTTCGGTGAAGAAGATCGGGTCCTTCAAAATAAGAGAGGAAGCAACGTGTGCTGCAGTAACGAGTGCTGCCGCTTCTGCATGTATGGGGGTTGCTATGTTTGCAGCCTTGGCTGACATGAACACATCAATGACCTCTGAATTTACCCTCCAAGTTATGTAGATACCTGCCTTGGTTATTTGCTTGTTCGTAGGTAATTTTCATGCTGCATCAACAAAAATTCTTGGGCGAGGAACCCGTCGGTTTCGGCTGACTGGTTGGCGCTGATTGTGTTGCCTACCTACCGAAGTCGATTTTTTTCCTTACTAGTAAGAGTGCACGTGCAAAGCACGACCGATTTAGAATTCACGTAGCAGAGAAATGGGATAATAACCTTACAATTTAACTAATTTGATGCTAAGAAAAAAATTACCTCCGTAGTAAGCAACATTATCCACCTTATTTTCTGATGAAGAACCACTTCTTCACTCTACCACCGCTCAATGGCAGAAATTTTGTATCATAGTTTAAAACATGGACAAAAAATATCTTTCTTGATTCATTACCATCCTACATATGCATTGTACGTCATTGACATAAACGTTCGCAAGCAAAGTACAACTGAGGGAAAAAAATCTGTACTGAACATGGTTTACACAAAACCACACAAGGTTTTAACCAATCATCGTAAAGCTCATTTGATTCATTGTCAGGTGGAACATGCTAATATCTCACGGTTGTCATGGACAAATTAACTCGCCACCAAACTCGCCTGAGCGGCTGCGTGGCACCAGTTCTCAGCTACAAGATGACTTTCCATGTCTTGCTCCTCTCTCACTTCAGCTGGAGTGTCACAATCTTCTTTGATGCTCTTCAGCATGGAGAAACTGGCAGCATACTTCTTGCAGATGGTCTTTTTCCACCTAAGAAGTGTCGCGATAAAACAAACATATTAGCTGAAATGTTACCATGTTCAAGATTTAAGTGAATGATTGCTACAGTCGATTGATAGATGAAATGCTTGCAGAAAAGTTGTTGACTTGCTATGGTATGGAAGTTGTTGCCAACAGCACTAACCTTGTCCATCATTGACACGTAAATGGGAACCTTGGAATGAAGGGAGGGAGCACTCTTGTCAAAAATCATCTCTCACTCCCTAGTTAGACATGCCATGGATGATTAGACATAGAAAGGATTCAACGTCGCTACGATTAGACTTAATTCGGTGGCAGAACATGTCGTCCGTCCATCCTAGACTGCATTTATGCAAGGTAGACACAGCTTAGATGGTATTGTCACTTTGCATGAAACAGTTCATGAGATGCATCGGAAAAAACTGAATGGGGTTATTCTCAAGATCGACTTTGAGAAAGCTTATCATAAATTTAAATGGTCTTTTCATCAACAATCACTCAGGATGAAAGGTTTTTCAGAAGAGTGGCACGCTCTCATAAATAACTTTGTTTTTGGTGGAAGTGTGGCCATTAAGGTCAATGATGACATTGGTCGATACTTCCAAATGAAAAAAGATTTGAGGCAAGGGGATCCTCTTTCTCCAATGTTTTTAACATTGTGGCGGATATGCTTGCTATTATAATTGAGCGCGTGAAGGTTGATGGTCAGATTGAAGGGGTAGTACCTCATCTTGTGGATGGTGGATTATCTATCCTTCAGTATGCCGATGCCACAAATTTTTTTTTATGGAACACGACTTGGAAAAAGCTCGAAATCTGAAGTTAATTCTAACGGCATTCGAGCAATTGTCTGGTCTCAAAATTAATTTCCATAAAAGTGAACTGTTCTTTTTCGGTGAGGCCAATGACGATGCCAACCTTTACGCCGACTTGTTCAGATGTGGTCTGTGCTCCTTTCTGATCAACTATCTTGGTATTCTGATTCATTATCGGAGGCTGAAATTGGCGGAGTGGAAACTCGTCGAGGAAAGACTTCAGAAGCAGTTAAGTAGTTGGAAAGGAAAATTGATGTCCCTTGGGGGGAGATTAGTTCTCATAAATGCAGTACTTACGAATATGGTACTCCATATGATATCTTTCTTCCATCTACCCAAAGGAATCTTGAAGAGATTAGACTATCTACGTTCAAGATTATTTTGGCAAGGGGACAGTGAGAAAAAGAAATATCGGTTAACTAAATGGAGTGTTATATGCCGTCCAAAAGATCAAGGTGGACTTGGTGTTCATGATCTTGAAGTTAAGAACAGGGCTTTGCTAGGTAAATGGCTAGCCAGGCTATTAACTGAGGATGGTATATGGCAACAACTATTAAGGAAAAAGAACGTGGGCTCAAAAGCATTATCTCAGATATTTTGGAAACCTTGAGAGTGTCACTTTTGGGCTGGAATTATGGCAACTAGGAAGCACTTTTTCCCTTTTGGTTCGTTCTCCATAAGAAATGGGGCGGAGATTAGATTCTGGGAAGATAGATGGTTGGGAACAACTACTCTTCGGGAACAATATCCACCTTTGTACAATATTGTTCGTCATAAGGGAGACACCTTGCAGAAGGTTATGGAAACTTCTCCTCCCTCTATGACGTTCAGACGTGATCTAATTGGTTCCCGAGTGACTAATTGGAATGAATTGCTACAAAGGTTAGCTTCAATACAATTAACTGAGGGGACCGATGAATTCCGATGGAGCCTCACCAAGAGTGGGGTTTTCTCGGTAAATTCATTGTACAGGGCGCTTATCATTCCTAGTCAACCGGTTATCAATAATAAGTACATTTGGAAGATGAAGATACCACTGAAAACGAAAGTTTTTGCATGGTATCTTCGTCGCTGTGTGATTTTAACCAAAGACAACCTTGTTAAATGCACCTGGCACGGTTGTAAGAAATGTGTTTTCTGTCACCAAGATGAGACAATAAAACATCTTTTCTTCAACTGTAGGTTTGCTAGATCTATATGGTCGCGTCCACCAAACGGCACCGGATTGAGCGTTTGGGGGACATGTTTTGTTCGTGTCGCGTTTGGGGGACGTCGATCCCCAGCCGCGTCCCCGAGACGCCGCCCCAAAAAAATTAAAGAGTTTTTGAAAACACAAGGATTTATTAAATATAGTATACAAATAAATAAATAAATATAGTTGGGGTGTTTGTTTTCAATTTAAAATATAACAAACAATAAAATAACTAAACAAATGTAATAAATAGGGCTAAATCAAGGTGCAGCGGCATTTTCTGATAATCCTTTGATCCTCCACATATGCTCAACGAGATCAGCTTGAAGTTGACCGTGAACGTTGCAGTCACGGATCTCTGCGTGCATGGCGAGGAAATCAACAAAATCAGCAGGCAACTCATGATCAACCTCCGCAAGAGGGCCCTGACACTCATACGGACCAACATGTGTCCTGGCATGATTCTTGCGGTCATCCTCGATGATCATGTTGTGCATGATCACACAAGCCTGCATCACCTCCCACATTTGGTCGTCAGCCCAACTTAGAGCAGGGTACCGGACAATTGCAAATTGAGCTTGATGCACACCAAATGCCCGCTCAACATCCTTCCTGCAAGCCTCCTGTCGCGCAGCAAAGTGTTAATTCTTCTGAACTGATGGAGCCGACTTTGTTTTGCCAAAAGTGGCCCATTTTAGATATATATCATTGGCTAGATAATAGCCTTTGGTATATAGGTGGCCATTAATCTCATAGTTGCATGGTGGAGCATGCCCTTCCACTAGTTTGCAGAACACCGGAGACTACTGCAACACGTTGATGTCATTGTGTGACCCCGCCATGCCAAATAAGGAATGCCAAATCCACTTGTCATAATCTGCCACATCTTCAAGCACCACAATGCAATATCCATGACGCCCCTTATATATACCTTTCCAAGCAAACGGGCAGTTCTTCCATGACCAGTGCATGCAATCGTTGCTTCCAAGTTGGCAGCATTTTGTGCCATGATCCTTGAAGTATCTTCCTCACTTGGTCCTCTCAAATAGTATTTGCCAAACTTTCCCACCACAGCTCGGCAAAATTTGTACATGCACTCAATTGCAGTAGACTCACTCATGCGATGGTAGTCGTCCTGCGTATCGGCAGGTGCTACGTATGCAAGCATCCTCATGGCGGCGGTGCACTTCTGAATCGACGAGAACCCGACAACGTGTCAACACCCGGATTTTTAAGTCCAGATGCCTATTATGCCATACATCGCAATCCCAGGAAGATTGTTTTTGCGAGACATAACAGTTGATATCATAGAGTCATCATTCATTACAAACCATAGTCATCTTACAACAATAGATCACATGATCCACACTTACAATAATAGTTGATCTAATGATCCATAAACACAACATATAGCGGAAGCGAAGTAGTAGTAGTCCATCTAATCCACAGGCAACGCTTGACGTTAGAAGAGGATCCTAGTTATCGTAGACGTCCTCCTGTCCGTCATCCTAATATTGTTGCTCCTCTTCATAGTCTGGCCATTTGAATATCCAGGGACACATCCATGAGTACTTTAAAGTACTTCCAAACTAATACTAGTGTAAGTACTTATCAATTTTAGTAAGGGGGTGCTAGGCTATAGGTTTATTTGCATAAAGCCAATTTTATTTCATAAACAATTATAAATGAAAGACTCCTCATTTGCCTAACTTAACTCAAGTGGGAACATTAGTGTCATTCCCACAACCATGTTGTGTTCAAGTCAAATTCACCTTTCAATTCACCATTCGTTTTTAGAAATATCTGACAACGGAACAGTTGTAGGATAACGTTGCATAGAAAACAAAAAATTTCCTACCGCGAACACGCAATCCAAGCCAAGATGCAATCTAGAAGACGGTAGCAACGAGGGGTATCGAGTCTCACCCTTGAAGAGATTCCAAAGCCTACAAGATGAGGCTCTTGTTGCTGCGGTAGACGATCACTTGCCGCTTGCAAAAGCGCGTAGAAGATCTTGATCACGATCGGTTCCGGCGCCACGAACGGGCAGCACCTCCGTACTCGGTCACACGTTCGGTTGTTGAAGACGACGTACCTCCCCGTTCCAGCGGGCAGCGGAAGTAGTAGCTCCTCTTGAATCCGACGGCACGACGGCGTGGTGTCGGTGGCGGTGTCCGGCGGAGCTTCGCTAAGCTACGCGGGGAGATATGGAGGAGAGGGGGCGGCTAGGGTTTGGGAGGGGTGGGGCCACTTCAATGGGGCGGCCAGCTTGTGGTTTTGGGGTGGCCGGCCCCTCCCTTGGCCCCTCATTATATAGGTGGATCCCCAAGGGTTGGTGTCCAAGTCTTCGAATAAGACCGAACCAAAAACCTTCCATAAGAGATGAAACCTAGCCCAACTAGGACTCCCACCCAAAGGTGGGATTTCCACCTCCCATGTGGGGGTGGCGGCCCTAAGGGGAGTCCACTTGGGACTCCTCCCCACCTAGGGCTGGCCGGCCATAGAGGTGGAGTCCCATGTGGACTCCACCTTCCTTGGTGGTTTCTTCCGGACTTTTCTAGAACCTTCTAGAACCTTCCATAGAACCTTCCGCGACATTTTAATTCACATAAAATGACATCCTATATATGAATCTTATTCTCCGGACCATTCCGGAACTCCTGATGTCCGGGATCTCATCCGGGACTCCGAACAAATATTCGAACCATTTCATATTCAAGTACTACCATTTCAACATCCAACTTTAAGTGTGTCACCCTACGGTTCGTGAACTATGCGGACATGGTTGAGTACTCACTCCGACCAATAACCAATAGCGGGATCTGGAGATCCATAATGGCTCCCACATATTCAACGATGACTTTAGTGATCGAATGAACCATTCACATACATTACCAATTCCCTTTGTCTCGCGATATTTTACTTGTCCGAGGTTTGATCTTCAGTCTATACCTTGTTCAACCTCGTCTCCTGACAAGTACTCTTTACTCGTATGGTATGTGGTCTCTTATGAACTTATTCATATGCTTGCAAGACATTAGACGACATTCCACCGAGAGGGCCCAGTATATCTATCCGTCATCGGGATGGACAAATCCCACCGTTGATCCATATGCCTCAACTCATACTTTCCGGATACTTAATCCCACCTTTATAGCCACCCATTTACGCAGTGGTGTTTGGTGTAATCAAAGTACCTTTTCGTATAAGTGATTTATATGATCTCATGGTTATAAGGACTAGGTAACTATGTATCGAAAGCTTATAGCAAATAACTTAATGACGAGATCTTATGCTACGCTTAATTGGGTGTGTCCATTACATCATTCACACAATGACATAACCTTGTTATTAATAACATCCAATGTTCATGATTATGAAACTAATCATCCATTAATCAACAAGCTAGTTTAAGAAGCATACTAGGGACTTCTTGTTTGTCTACATATCACACATGTACTAATGTTTCGGTTAATACAATTCTAGCATGATATATAAACATTTATCATAAACATAAAGATATAAATAATAACCACTTTATTATTGCCTCTAGGGCATATCTCCTTCATCTCCTGCACTAGAGTCAATAATCTAGATTACATTGTAATATACCTAACACCCATGGCATTCTGGTGTTGGTCATGCTTTGCCCTAGGGAGAGCTTTAGTCAACGGATCTGCTACATTCAGATCGGTGTGTAATTTGCAAATCTTTACTTCTCCATCTTCGATGTACTCGCGAATCGAGTGGTACGCAGCTTGATATGCTTCAGCCTCTTGTGTGACCTTGGTTCTTGTGCATTAGCGATGGCACCCATGTTATCACGGTAAATGATTAATGGGTCCAATGCACTAGGAACCACACCGAGCTCTACAATGAACCTCTTCATCCATACCGCTTCTGATGAAGAGCCTTGTACTCAGATTCTGTTGTACCGTGACTTGCCCAGCCTGCTGCAGCACCATTCAATATAAACACGTACCCAGATTGTGACTTAGAGTCATCAGGATTAGTGTTCCAACTTGCATCGGTGTAACCATTTACAACGAGCTCTTGGTCACCTCCATAACAAAGAAACATATCCTTAGTTCTTTTCAAGTACTTCAGGATATTCTTGACCGCTGTCCAGTGTTCCATTCCTGGATCACTTTGATATCTCTGTCAAACTAACATGTGCTATATCCGGTCTAGTACATGGCATGGCATACATGATAGATCCCACTGGCATAGGGGATATTACTCATCCTTTCTCTTTCTTCTGGTAGCCGGTCCTTGAGTCTTACTCAAGACCTTGCATTAACATAGGTAAGAACCCTTTCTTACTTTCGTCCATTCTAAACTTCTTTAGAATCTTGTCCAGATATGTACTCTGTGATAGCCCTATTAGGCGTCTTGATCTATCTCTATAAATCTTGATGCCTAATATATATGATGCTTCACCAAGGTCTTTCATTGAAAAACTATTATTCAAATAACCTTTAACACTGCTTTAATAGTTCTATATCATTTCCGATCAATAATATGTCATCTACATATAATATCAGGAATGCTACAGAGCTCCCACTCACTTTCTTGTAAATACAGGCCTCTCCATGACACTGTATAAACCCGAAGTCTTTGATCACCTTATCAAAGCGTCGGTTCCAACTTCTTGATGCTTGCTTCAGTCCATAGATTGAACGCTGAAGTTTGCATACTTTGTCAGCATTTTTAGGATCGACAAAACCTTTGGGTTGTACCATATACAACTCTTCCTCAATGTCTCCATTAAGGAACGCCGTTTTGACATCCATCTGCAATCTCATAATCGAAAAATGCAGCTATTGCTAACAAAATCCTCACAGATTTTAGCTTTGCTACATGAGAAAGTCTCATCGTAGTCAACTCCTTGAATTTGTCGGAAACCTTTTGCGACAAGTCGAGCTTTATAGACTGTAATATTACCATCAGCATCTGTTTTCTCTTGAAGATCCATTTATTCTCGACAGCCTTTCGGCTATCAGTAAGTCTACCAAAGTCCATACTTTGTTATCATACATGGATCCCATTTCGATTTCATGGCTTCTTGCCATTTGTTGGAATCGGGCTCATCATCGCTTCTTCATACGTCGCAGGTCCTCATCATTGTTGTCCACAATCATGACATTTAGACAAGGATCAAACCAATCAGGAGAGTACGTTCCCTTGTCGATCTGCGAGGTTCAGTAGTTTCCTCGTTGAAGTTTCATGATCATTATCATTAGCTTCCTCTGGGTGTGGCGGTGCAGTACAACTTCACTGCGCTACTCGATCAACGAGTATAGATTCATCAATCTCATCGAGTTCTACTTTTCTTCCAGTCACTTCTTTAGTGAGAAATTCTTTCTCAAGAAAGGTTCCGTTCTTAGCAACAAATATTTTGCCTTCGGATTGTGATAGAAAGTATACCCTATAGTTTCCTTAGGATATCCTATGAAGACGCATTTCTCCGCTTTGGGTTCTAGCTTGTCCCGGTTGTAACTTCTTTACATAGGCTTCAACCCCAAACTTTCAGGAACGACACTTAGGTTTCTTATTAAACCATAATTCATACGGTGTCGTTTCTACGGATTTTGATGGTGCTCTATTTAAAGTGAATGTGGCTGTCTCTAATGCATAACTCCAAATGATAACGGCAAATCAGTAAGAGACATCATAGAACGAACCATATCTAAGAGAGTTCGATTACGACGTTCGGACACACCGTTTCGTTGTGGTGTTCCCGGCGGTGTCAATTGTGAAAGTATTCCGCATTTCTTTAAATGCATGCCAAACTCATAACTCAGATATTCACCTCCACGATCAGATGGTAGAAATTTGATCTTCTTGTTACGTTGATTTTCTACTTCACTTTGGAATTCCTTAAACTTCTGAAAGTTTCGGATTTATGTTTCATGAAATAGATATACCCATATCTACTCAGATCATCTGTGAAGGTTAGAATAACGATAACCACCGCGATGCTACGCTCATTGGTCCAGCACACATCGGTATGTATGATTTCCAATAAGTCTGTAGCTCGCTCCATCATACCAGAAAATGGAGTCTTAGTCATTTTTCCCATCAGACATGCTTCGCATCTATCAAGTGACTCAAAGTCAAGTGATTCAAGTAATCCATCGGTATGGAGTTTCTTCATGCGTTTCACTCCAATATGACCAAGACGACAGTGCCACATATAAGTAGAATTATCATTCAATTTAATTGCTTAGCATCTATGTTATGTATATGCGTATCACTACTATCGAGATCTAACAGAAATAAGCCATTCTTTTGTGGTGCTCGACCATAAAAGATATTATTCATAAAAATAGAACAACCATTATTCTCAGACTTGAATGAATAACCGTCTTGCATTAAACAAGATCCGGATATAATGTTCATGCTCAACGGGTACAAAATAACAATTATTTAGGCTTAAAACTAATCCGAAGGTAGATGTAAGGGAGTGTGCCACGACGATCACATCGACTTTGGATCCATTTCAAACGCGCATAGTCACTTCATCTTTCGGTAGTCTTCGTTTATTCTTTAGTTCTTGTTTCGAGTTACAGATATGAGCAACCGAACCAGTATCAAATACCCAGGTACTAGAACGAGAACAGTGAGATAAACATCTATAAGATGTATATCAGATATACCTTCTTTCTTCTTCTTGACAAGGCCGTTCTTCAGATCAGCCAGATACTTGGAGCAATTACGCTTCCAGTGTCCCTTCTCCTTGCAGTAATAGCACTCAGCATCAGGCTTAGGGCCGTTCTTAGGTTTCATAGGAGCGTGGCAGCTTTCTTGCCACCCTTCTTGAATTTTCCCTTAGACTTGCCCTGTTTCTTGAAACTAGTGGTCTTGTTGACCATCAACACTTGGTGCTCTTTCTTGATCTCAATCTCTGCAGCTTTTAGCATGCCAAAGAGTTCAGGTAACTCCTTGTTCATGTTCCGCATATTGTAGTTCATCACAAAGTTCTTGTAACTTGGTGGCGGTGATTGAAGGACACGATTAATCCCGGATTGGTAGGAATCACTATTCCCAAGTCAGCGAGTTTCTTCGTGCCGGTCATGGCGAGCATGTGCTCACTAACGGAGCTACCTTCTTCCATCATACGTTTGAGAAAAAATTGTTTCGATGCTTCATAGCATTCCACGGCCGCATGAGTCTCAAAAATAGTCTTCAACTCTTTCATCAACTCATGAGGATCGTGGTGCTCAAAACGTTTTTGGTCGGATTCAGACTGCATAAGATGGCACACCGAACTTGACGATTACCGAGTTTCCGAGTATAAGTAAATAGCTTTTACTTCATCGGTTTCAGTTTCTGCAGGGTCACCTAGCGGTGCATCAAGCACATATTGCAGATTTCCGCCAGAGAGGAAGATCCTCACATGAACCAGTCGGTGAAGTTGCTACCGTTGCTCTTAAGTTTCTCTTTCTCTAGGAACTGATTAAAATTGATTGGGGACGCCATCTCTACAACATATATTTGCAATAGTTTAGACTAAGTTTATGACAAATTGAGTTCAAATTTTAAATTCAACATAATTAAAAATCTAGGTGAACTCCCACTCAAAACAATATCCCTCGCATTGTCTTAGTGATCACACGAACCAAATCCAACACACCATAGTCCGATCATCACGAGACAAGGTGTGATTTTAATGGCGAACACTCAAAGTGTTCATCATATCAACCATATGATTCATGCTCTACCTTTCGGTATCACGTGTTCCGAGACCATGTCTCGTACATGCTAGGCTCGTCAAGGCCACCTTAGTATCCGCATGTGCAAAGTTTTGCACCCGTTGTATGCACTTGTTGATTCTATCACACCCGATCATCACGAGATGCTTCGAAACGACAAGTCTTGGCAACGGTGCTACTAAGATGAACACTTTATTATCTTGAGATTTTAGTGAGGGATCATCTTATAATGCTACCACTCGATCTAAGCAAAATAAGATGCATAAAGGATTAACATCACATGCGGTTCATATGTGATATGATATGGCCCTTTTGTCTTGCGCCTTTGATCTTCATCTCCAAAACACGGACATGATCTCCATCATCTTCGGGCATGATCTCCATCATCGTCGGTGTAGTCAAGGTCAATGGTGCCGTCTTCATGATTGTCCTCCATGTAGCAACTATTACAACTACCTTGAAATACTACTCAACATGAAATTTAAAGACAACCATAAGGCTCCTGCGGTTGCCACAATACAATAATGATCATCTCATACATATTCATCATCACATTATGGCCATATCACATCACCAAAAACCCTGCAAAAACAAGTTAGACGCTCTCTAATTTGGTTTGCATATTTTACGTGGTTTGGGTTTTCGATATAGATCTAATCTACCTACGAACATGAACCACAACGTTGATACTAATGTTGTCAATAGAGTAAATTGAATCTTTACTATAGTAGGAGAGACAGACACCCGCAAAGCCTCTTATGCAATACAAGTTGCATGTCGCCAGGAACAAGTCTCATGAACGGTCATGTAAAGTTAGTCAAAGCCGCTTCATCCCACTATGCCATAAAAAGATGCAAAGTACTAACTAAAGATAACAAGAGCATCCGCATCCCTTAAACATTGTGTTCTACTCGTGCAACCATCTATGCATAGACACGGCTATGTAGACACTTGTAGGATAACGTTGCATAGAAAACAAAAATTCCTACCGCGAACACGCAATCCAAGCCAAGATGCAATCTAGAAACGGTAGCACGAGGAGGTATCGAGTCTCACCCTTGAAGAGATTCCAAAGCCTACAAGATGAGGCTCTTCTTGCTGCGGTAGACGATCACTTGCCGCTTGCAAGCGCGTAGAAGATCTTGATCACGATCGGTTCCGGCGCCACGAACAGGCGCAGCACCTCCGTGCTCGGTCACACGTTCGGTTGTTGATGAAGCGACGTCCACCTCCCCGTTCCAGCGGGCAGCGGAAGTGTGCTCCTCTTGAATCCGACAGCACGACGGCGTGGTGTCGGTGGCGGTGAAAAAGTCCAGGCGGAGCTTCGCTAAGCTACGCGGGAGATATGGAGGAGAGGGGCGCTAGGGTTGGGAGGGTGGCCGGCCACTTCAATGGGGCGGCCAGCTGTGGTTGGGTGGCCGGCCCCTCCCTTGGCCCCTCATTATATAGTTGGATCCCCAAGGGTTGGTGTCCAAGTCTTCGAATAAGACCCGAACTAAAAACCTTCCATAAGAGATGAAACCTAGCCCAACTAGGACTCCCACCCAAAGGTGGGATTTCCACCCTCCCATGTGGGGGTGGCCGGCCCCCTAAGGGAGAGTCCACTTGGGACTCCTCCCCACTAGGGTTGGCCGGCCATGGAGGTGGAGTCCCATGTGGACTCCACCTTCCTTGGTGGTTTCTTCCGGACTTTTCTAGAACCTTCTAGAACCTTCCATAGAACTTCCGCGACATTTTAATTCACATAAAATGACATCCTATATATGAATCTTATTCTCCGGACCATTCGAACTCTCGTGATGTCCGGGATCTCATCCGGGACTCCGAACAAATATTCGAACTCCATTCCATATTAAAGTACTACCATTTCAACATCCAACTTTAAGTGTGTCACCCTACGGTTCGTGAACTATGCGGACATGCTTGAGTACTCACTGCGACCAATAACCAATAGCGGGATCTGGAGATCCATAATGGCTCCCACATATTCAACGATGACTTTAGTGATCGAATGAACCATTCACACATACATTACCAATTCCCTTTGTCTCGCGATATTTTACTTGTCCGAGGTTTGATCTTGGGTATCACTCTATACCTTGTTCATCGTCTCGACAAGTACTCTTTACTCATGCCGTGGTATGTGGTCTCTTATGAACTTATTCATATGCTTGCAAGATTAGACGACATTCCACGGGAAGAGTATATCTATCCGTCATCGGGATGGACAAATCCCCTTTGATCCATATGCCTCAACTCATACTTTCCGGATACTTAATCCCGCCTTTATAGCCACCCATTTACACAGTGGTGTTTGGTGTAATCAAAGTACCTTTTCGGTATAAGTGATTTATATGATCTCATGGTTATAAGGACTAGGTAACTATGTATCGAAAGCTTATAGCAAATAACTTAATGACGAGATCTTATGCTACGCTTAATTGGGTGTGTCCATTACATCATTCACACAATGACATAACCTTGTTATTAATAACATCCAATGTTCATGATTATGAAACTAATCATCCATTAATCAACAAGCTAGTTTAAGAAGCATACTAGGGACTTCTTGTTTGTCTGCATATCACACATGTACTAATGTTTGGTTAATACAATTCTAGCATGATATATAAACATTTATCATAAACATAAAGATATAAATAATAACCACTTTATTATTGCCTCTAGGGCATATCTCCTTAACGATATGGCCTTTCCAATCGTCCACTAACCGTGGACACGGCTATTCGAATTGGTTTATACTCTGCAGAGGTTGCACACTTGTGCCACAACTTTTGATTACATCCGTCAGGGATAGCCCTGAATAATCATACTTAGTATGCGGATCATCAACCTGTTATCACCAGAATCTGACCACATTGGAGTTGGGCCGAGATGAAGATGGTCTTGGAAGATTTACATCTAAGAGGAGTTTCTGAATCGGTCTTGGGGTTAGGATTTGGGCCAGCGGGCCCATGTATCTGTAAATATAGTAGACTACGTGTCGGTTAGTTAGAATTTGACTCGTGTCCGGTTGGGATTAATCCCACGTTAGAAAGTCTACGGACTATAAATATGTATCTAGGGTTATTGAAATCGAGGACAATCACGTTCACAACAAACACAAATCAGGCGCAGCGTCACCCCTTATTTCGAGGGTTTCTTCCGGGTAAGCAAGCTGCTAGATCGCATCTTGCGATCTAGGCAGATATCGTTGTTCGATTACCTTGTGTTACTCGTGCTGAAGCGTTGTTGATGGCGAGTAGCACTATTTATCATAGATGTTTTAGGGTTTGCATTGATGCTTTTCTTATGCGTATCTGCTTAGCAATGCCGTCCTTTGACATCTAGATGTCCTTACACCTGAACAAGTGTAAGGGCAGCACCTTGCTTATTCGTTTACTAGTAGATCCAATCCGTTATAGTTGCTCCTTGTTTCAAGGATTAGTTTAATATCTGCATGATTAGGCCTTATGCTGGGGTTGGATGATCCGGTAGTACGCGAGGTGTTGCTTTACCGTTCCTATAAGGGATGTTCCGGGAATTAACTTTACGTTGGTTTTTAGGCCTCTTGTAGGGGTAGTTTACATCATCTTTCGTATCTTCTAGGCCCAACTACGCGTAGGATGTTCCGGTTATGCGGTGAAAACCCTAAACTGTCGTAGATTGGTTCAGCTTTGTTTTGATCAAGAAGGAGCCCCATGCCATCGTAATTCCAACGTGAACCATGGGGTAATCGGCTCTTTGGCCGTCCACGAGGCAACGAGAGCCGTCGGGCTCGTATTTAATGTTTAAGTGTCTACCATGCAGGAGACTAATCGAAGCAATCCAACACCTTCCCGATCGGGTCTAGGTCGGGTGGCACGCCCTTGCAACCGCCGGGACGTGTGCCGGGACTTGCGGGACGACGTCGAGACCAGGGCACTAAGCGGTCGTGGGAGCCTCCAGGCTCTTCGTGTTGCTTAACCTTGCTCGCTGGGAGTTTTGGCGAGGCAACACATTAAGCGCCGCCGGTGGGACCCTTTCTACAACAACCACGTCAACATCGGCAGCAAGATGTCGGACGAGATCAAGTACGAGGATCTGCGAGCATAGAAGAAATACGATGAGCTGAAGGCCATCTTTGAAGCCGATCTCATCGGCTCTTTTGAAGACCCGTTCGCATGGCATCAGTTCACACCAGAAGGCGCGCTCGAGGGATTAGATCTTTCTCTCCTTCGGAGGAGCGTGCGAGCCCTGCGCCAAGAAATTAACTATGCTGTGGCTCATTCTCTACATTGGCATTCTGAGCCTGGTGAATACGCTTGAGCGAGTTGCTTCATGTGGTGCAAGAAATCATGAAACATCGATATTCTCCGTCGGGACCTACATTAGGGACTTATCAGGGAGATACCATTCCACACCAGCCACCATTGCCATTCACGATGGCAGCTCCACAAACAAGGTTCACGGCATACGTTGTCTACAAGGTTGGAGGTGATCTGCGACTACCGATTCTTATATGAGCCGCCCAAGGAGATCCACATGGATACGTGTGTACATACGTGCGGACCCAGCCTGTGGGGCAGCGAGGAATCCCGGCAGGAGGAGGTGGAGCAGGAGGGATTGCTGGAGCAGCAGGGAGTTCTGGAGCAAATGCTGAAAAACAGGCGTGGCTAACTAAATATGCCACTACAACAAGACCGGACAACTCAACCGCTACAGCTCCTACTGTGGATCAGATCAGCGCAATCCTGAGAGATCAGTTCGGTATCCTGCCGAAGAAGAAAACAATCGGCTATTCCAAGCCGTATCCCAATGAGTACGACCTGATCTGCCTCCTAAATATCGGCTCCTGACTTCAGAAAATTTAGTGGATCAGAAGGATCTAGCTCCATCGAGCACGTGAGCCGATATTGGCACAGTGGGTATGGTTTCAGCATCGAGCAGCTACGTGTGAGGTTCTTTGCCCAATCTCTCATGGGTCCAGCCTTTGGGTGGTACACTCGCTACCCCAAATAGTTCGGACATGGAAGCAGTCGGGAGCGTTTTATCGTATCATTAGAAGCTACTAAGCGGGCATTGCCGATCAGCGCAGGTTCGGCAAAAGCGAGGAGAGCCGTATCGAATACATTCAACATTTCGACGTCAAGAGCAGGTGTTATTCGGTTCATTTTAGCTCGAAAGAAGCGCCGAGCTGGTCGTGGCAGGCCTGCAGCGCCACTCAAAGGATCTAACGTTCCAAGTAGAGTACAATTCATTAGCGCACATGGTCAGAGACTTAGTATGAACAGCGCACCGAAATTGTACAAGACAGTTCAAGCGCACGATAGGTGCAGTCGACGGCGAGGAGGATGAAGACCATGCGGAAGAGGAAATCGTTGTGGCTGAATGGACTCGGACGCGTTCCGTGTCTGCAAATGGGTGAAACAACTAGGGCTCCAAAAGGGTTTGACTTTGATTTAAGCAAAGCGACAGATTTTTGATTTCTTGTTGAAGGAGCTTGACTGAAGTTACCGAAGGCCACAAGATTCCTCGTCACAAGAGATGACGGTAGGCCATACTGCAAATGACATCACACGTTCACCCAAACCACCAACGACTGCAAAGTGTTGCGCGCACAGATTCAAATGGCGATAGAGTCAGGCCGATTAATCTTTGGACAATTTGCCATGAAAGTTGACACACAACCGTTTCCTGGCGTCAACATGGTGGATCTCAGTCACTCCCTAAGACGCAAGCCAGGTTTCTCTGTTGATATCAACATGGCAGGGCTTGGTAACCACCATGGCAAGGATAAAGCAGAAAGCATTCACTCCGTGGCAAGGAGAAAAGGAGGCGATCCACGCGGGCCCCAACATGATAACGAGCGGTACTGACCAGAAGAAGTGAGAAGCGTGCGGTATCACGACCACTCTCCGCACATCTCCTTAACAAATATGAGCAGCAGTCTGACCGACGTCGGCGCTACGACATGGATGACGAAAGATATCGTCGGTCTGGTGCAGATAACAGGAGGTATCGTCTATATGATAGAAACTATGAAGGGTACGAGCGTCACGCTAGAGGGAATTCCAGAGAACAAGAAGACATAGATAGGCATTGGAACTGTCCTTTCTTTAAACACTACTGGGACTCAGGAATGAGCCGATTACCTACCGAGGAAGCGCCGAAATGTAGACCGCGGGAGGGGACAAACGAAGTTTGTGTTCAAGCGTCTAGGACTTCTACACCTCAGGCAAACGAGCAGTCGTCTCAAGATGAAGACTTCGAGGAGTCGGATGAAGAAGAAGATAGAGTACCACCATAAGATGGTGCCACGATGGACTCAGCCATTCTCGGAAGCGTAGGGTGAGCGCTCGAGCTGGAGGAAGCCGAAGCACGTGCTTGCACGTTGAGGAAGGCACGGCCGATCGGGGTGAAAATTCAGCAACGTTGGAGTCGACGCGCCACCAAAGAAAGTGTGGCGCCCTAAACAAATAAACGATGCAAGGCATCGCGATACAAACATGATGTTCATACTCGTCGAGTTTTGTGCTCCAAACGACGAGGAAGTATCGGTGGCTCAATTCGATTGCAGTCCACAGCATGATCTTTGAGAAGCCACGAGAGAAGAGCTACGAGCACAGAAAGCTCTATACCTAAGGTTATATCGATGGGCAACTGTCAGCAAGATGTTGGTTGACACCAGAGCGAGTCAACATAATCGTATTCCATGCTCGTACGTTTGGGACACTCATTGATGATGATCAAGACCAACGTCACGTTAAGCGATTTCACGGCCAAGCATCGGGCAAAGGTGTTCTGAATGTAGATCTAACCGTAGGCCGAAAAACCATTCCCACCTCGTTCTTCATCGTCGACAGCAAGAGCAATTACGTTGTCCTGCTTGGAAGGGATTGGATTCACGCTAACTGTTGCATCCCATCCATGATGCACCAATGCATCATACAGTGGGATGGAGACGAAGTGGAGGTCGTTCAGGCAGATGACTCAATCGAGATCTCGCTAGCTACCATGAATATTTGGGATGCAAACGACCAAGAGCCGCTCTCTGGAATCAG
Organism: Lolium multiflorum; assembly: GCA_030979885.1. Classification (NCBI taxonomy): domain Eukaryota; kingdom Viridiplantae; phylum Streptophyta; class Magnoliopsida; order Poales; family Poaceae; genus Lolium; species Lolium multiflorum. Next base: position 46,247,375 of record CM061749.1, on the reverse strand, counting down.
TTTGGACGGCTGTGAGCGCATCAAAGCTTCAAAAAATGGGGTGAGGCTGGTCTTATCCACCGGCCTGACAGAGTAGCAAGGTCCAAGGCAATGGACGTACGTGGCGAGGCCGATCCCTGCGATCGGCCCCAAAAAATGAAAAGCAAAAATCTTATCTCAAGCGCGTCACGTAACCATAGTGAAGCACCAAGAAGTTGTAAACCCTCATCAAGCATTGCAATGAAAAAGGAGGCCGATTCTAGCAATCGGCCAAATTATCCTCAACATGCGCTTTGTACGTGTTGCAACATTGATCTAGACGATGCTGAAGAGCAATACCCTCAATTACTTGAAAGAATGCTAATGGGAACTAGATGGATAGACATGAGGTTCGAAGTGTGTGTGCCTTGTGTTGTCAATGTCGATAGCTCAAGATATATTCTTCAAGGATGATGGACATTGGATTACGGGGGCCGATACATAAATAAATCGGCCGTAAAAAATACAAAATTTTTAAGCACAACCGATGTACAGCCATCGACTCAGGAATACCGCTGACCTGCGAAGCTCGATGGAGCAGTTATCGAGTTACATGGAGCTGTCTGCAATATCGGTTGGGGCAAGTTTGAGGGATCATAACCCTGATCAACAACAAGAGCAGCATAAGCATGCAGATCAGGTTAAGGGTGAGCCCAACAAAGGAAGCATACCTCTCCTAGGACTATGAGAATAGCTGATGACAAAGCAATCGGCTGTGGCGTTTTTGGAGGTGTCCAAGGTGGCGGCAGTCGATGTCACCTTGAGAGGTTCGTCGAGTTGTGGAGGGCATCGAACTTCATCAACATCTATTTGGAAGTTTCATCGGTCTGCAAAAAGGATGATGAGCCGATCTGAGCAGTTAAGCACAAGAATTGAACTAGGAGAAGTTGGAAAGCCATTATATTTGAAGCTTCTTGGTTCGAGGAAAGGGTTTGCTCATCCTTCTGAGCCCTCTTGGTGCTTCGACTCTTTGTGCATAAGCTTTCCTATGTTTTGATGGGAGGCGGAGAGGCGGCGCAGGTTCGGGGCTGACCTTTCTTGAAAGCCGATGGTGGCACATTTGGCTGGTTTTGCGTGGTGGTGTCATCGAGGTGCCGTGGAGTTTGAGCCTCGTCAGTGGACTACGTCTCCTCGCTGGTAGTATCTTAGTAGAGGGTTTTCCATCCAAAGTTATCTGGCAGCCACCTTTCTCATTCTGTTCTTGCCCTGAGGCTCGGGGGCAGCTGGCCTTTGAAGGTTCTTTGCTACGGGGAGCCGATTTTGTTGGAATCGGTGGCTCACATCCTTTTTTGAAAGGTGGTGAGTTCTTGCAGGAGAGAACCAGGCCCAGGTGGGAGGAATTTGAAGAGGAGCCATCATCATTGATAGGCTGAGCCATCTTGTTATTGCAAAGAAACGAGCAGGATTATAAACATCGTTTGTAAACTATCACAAGGAAATTTATGGGCAGGTGGAGCACGTTCTGCGAAATATAGTTTCGGTGTTGCAGCCTGACGGTCCTAAAGCTCTCTGAAGGCACTGAAGGCCGAATTACCTCTAAAGTGGGACGGATCATGATGGAATATAATGTAGGATAACGTTGCATAGAAAACAAAAATTTTCCTACCGCGAACACGCAATCCAAGCCAAGATGCAATCTAGAAGACGGTAGCAACGAGGGGATGATCAAGACTAACCCATGAAGAGATTCCAGCCTATAAGAGTAGGCTCTTATTGCTGCGGTAGACGATCACTTGCCGCTTGCAAAAGCGCGAAGATCTTGATCACGATCGCTCGGTGCCACGAACGGGCAGCACCTCCGTGCTCGGTCACACGTTCGGTTGTTGATGAAGACGACGTCCACCTCCCCGTTCCAGCGGGCAGCGGAAGTGGCTCCTCTTGAATCCGACGACACGACGGCGTGGTGTCGGTGGTGGTGGAGAAATCCGGAGCTTCGCTCAGCGTGCGGGATGTGGTGGAGGAGAGAGACCGCTAGGGTTTGGGGAGAGAGGGGGTTGGGCGCCGGCCCTCTAAGGTGCGGCCAAGGCTGAGGCTTGAATGTTCAGCCCCTCTCTATGCCCTCATTATATGGGTGGAAGCTGAGTTCTAGTCCAAGTCTTCGAATAAGACCCCAACACTAAAACCTCCCATATGTGGGAAACCTACTCAAGGGGGAGTCCTACTCAAGGTGGGACTCCCACCTTTCTTGAGTGGTGGCCATTAAGGGAGGTTCACCTGAACTCTCCCTAGGTTTTGGCGGCAAGACAGAGGAGTCCATAGGGACTCCACCTTCCATAGTGCCATTTTGGACTTTTCTAGAACCTTCTAGAACTGCCATAAATGCACCGGATCATTTCCAAACTTGGAATATGACTTCCTATATATGAATCTTATTCTCCGGACCATTAGGAACTCCTCGTGATGTCCAGGATCTCATCGGGACTCCGAACAAATATTGAACTCCATTCCATATTCAAGTTCTACCATTTCAACATCCAACTTTAAGTGTCACCCTACGGTTCGCAACTATGCGGACATGGTTGAGTACTCACTCCGACCAATAACCAATAGCGGGATGGAGATCCATAATGGCTCCCACATATTCAACGATGACTTTAGTGATCGAATGAACCATTCACATCGGATACCAATTCCCTTTGTCACGATATTTTACTTGTCGGCTTGATCTTCGGTATCACTCTATACCTTGTTCAACCTCGTCTCCTGACAAGTACTCTTTACTCGTACGTGGTATGTGGTCTCTTATGAACTTATTCATATGCTTGCAAGACATTAGACGACATTCCCCAGAGGGCCGGTATATCTATCAGTCATCGGGATGGACAAATCCTTTGTTGATCCATATGCTCAACTCATACTTTCAGGATACTTAATCCCACCTTTATAACCACCCATTTACGCAGTGGCGTTTGATGTAATCAAAGTACCTTTCGGTATAAGTGATTTACATGATCTCATGGTCATAAGGACTAGGTAACTATGTATTGAAAGCTTATAGCAAATAACTTAATGACGTGATCTTATGCTACGCTTAATTGGGTGTGTCCATTACATCATTCATACAATGATATAACCTTGTTATTAATAACATCCAATGTTCATGATTATGAAACTAATCATCCATTAATCAACAAGCTAGTTAAGAGGCTTACTAGGGACTCTTTGTTGTTTACATATCACACATGTACTAATGCGGTTAATACAATTATAGCATGATATATAAACATTCATCATAAACATAAAGATATAAATAATAACCACTTTATTATTGCCTCTAGGGCATATCTCCTTGATTCCCACTTGCACTAGAGTCAATAATCTAGTTTACATTTGTAAAGATATAACACCTTGGCCTTCTGGTGCTTTATCATGTTTGCTCACAGGAGTTTTAGTCAACGGATCGACATGCTCGAGCGTATGTATTTGTAATTCATTGAGTCCTCAGCATCACTCATTTCAAATGAGTCGGCCTTAAATATGTTTGGTCTTCCTGGTGGAACCTTAATTCCGCGTCTGAAATATGTCACTAATATTGTCACACACAATATAGCTTCAAAGTTCTGACTCTGTGGAACTACACCAAGTTCTCAAAGAACCTCTTGACTTAACATCCTTTGTCATTGTCAAAACAATGACATACTCTGCCTTCTTTTGTAGATTCCGTCACAATATTTAGAACTCTTCTAAATCTAGCATAGACAACTTCTAGCTCATTGTGCTACCTTTTAAACAACACTTAGTCTAATTTGAGATTGAAATTATATTTTATATGTGACAAAACCAATATCGGTGTAACACCTTACAGCGATTTGTTTGTCATTTCTTCATACAAAAATATATATATATATCCTTAGTTCTTCTACACTCAAGGATATTCTTACTGGGCCAATGATCATCAATGAATCATTCTGTATATGCACATACTTTATAGCAGATTTAATTGTGTACATATTATTCGTGATCTATAATCATTCATGTGTTTTTTAATTGAGACTATGCACTCAAGTCTTGTTAAATTCATGACAAGAACATTTTCTTAATTTTTCTATATTGAACTGCTTCAATATCCATCATATGTACTTTGTTAAACTTATTTATGTGTTTCAATCTATCTTCATAGATCTTGACACTAAATTTGTTCCAGTCCATATCCTTTCATTGAAGTTTAATTCTCAATGAAACCTTTTAATCAAGTATATAATTACATCATTTATAACCATTATATGTCACCTACATAAAGTATTATAAATGTGTCTTAGCTCCCCACTTAATTTCTTGCAAATGCAATCTTCATCGTCTTTGATGAAATCAAAAAACTCATTGACTATTTCATCTTGGTGAAGATTCCAACTCTGATACTCACTTCATCAATTGAAGTTCGTATACCTATCTAGTATTCGGACTAGCAAAACTCTTGGTTGTATCTTGTATATTTATACACGCTATAAGTAATGTATTTTGCCATCCTACTAACATATCTCATAAAAAAATATGTAGTGATTACTAGAATAATCCCATAGACTATAAGCATTGGAGATCTAATCTTGATCATTGTTTGAATTTTATTAAGTAACAACTTTTAATTAAGTTAAGAAACTCTTCAAGGATATTTCATCCCAAGTCCATCAATTTATAGATCACATTTACTTTCAAAAAGTATTTATTTATCTTGGATTTCATGAGCGTGTAAACCTAATGGAGTCAGGGGCCATCATAACTTCTTTGTTTTGTAGTTGGTTTATCATTGTTCAAAATCAATCCTTTGTCCACAAATCATTTATTTGATCATAAAGTAAACCATACCTACAAGGTTCAATATGTACTTCGATCTCCATGGCTAAAACACTTTGTAGTCATGAGAGCCATGATCGTCGTGGCCGCTTCCAAACAGAGTTTTCGTTTTCTTTTTGGTTGACAATTTAAAGCTGACAGAGTTAAGCTAGCACGAAAGCCTAAATTAAGCATGCCTGAAACCATTTCTGAAATAAGCTGAGACCAACTAGCACTGAAAATGTATATTGAGCTAGTTACTACGATCCAAGAAAACAAAGACATTCATCCAATTTGGTTGACTAGAGTTTGTCACCCCACCTTTTCGTATGGTGTCATTTCATGGGATCATGATGCTCTATTAAGTGTAAAAGCGGTAGTCACTAAAGCATAATCTACAAAAATATAATGGCGTCATAATGTTTTATCTCCTCATTAATCCAACAAGGTTTGGATATGTCTCTCGGATATTCCATCATCACTATGATACTCCAAGAAATGAGTTGTAAAACAATTTCATAACTCTCTTAGATGTTGGCTAAAACTCGTAATTCAAATATTTCCTCCATGATCCAATCATAGATGTTTGACTTTTCTATTACATGATTTCCACTACATGCTGAAATTTATTTGAATCATATTCAAATAACAAAACACCTTATTGAATATATCCCATGTACTCATTATTGTTTTGAAAGTTTTCATAAAGAAGTGAAGAATCTCACTTTAACTGTGCCAATTCAATCTATATGCATCATCATGTATTTTTCACTAAGTTAGTTGCCCGTTCAACTCTTGGCCCCTATGAAACGGTATTTTAATCTTCTTTAGAAAAAGATTTGTGGCATGGAAATGATTCAAAAATCAAGTGGCTCCAAAAATCCATTTGCATGGAGTTCTTTCATGCGTTCCTTTCTAACATGACTAAAATGGCGGTTCCACAAATAAATGGAATTCAAATCATTTGCCTTATGGCATTTTAGCGTGAGTTTATGTATATGTGTTTTCACCATTAAGATTTATAATAACTTATCCATCGTGCATGGAATGTAATAATTTGAACAACTCATTGTTTCATTTGACCAGAGCAAATAACAATTATTGAGTTCTTTATTATAAATTCTAAGGGCTAGATAGAATACCAACGGACGCCGAACATAATAACACTTTATTTTGTTCAGACGTATATTCTATCATATTCAGCAACTCGATCACTTGAGCCATTGTATTCTTGTTATTGTTGTTTTGTATGACACTTCATACCAGCCAATATAGTACTAATACCCAAGAATTTCATTGTGTGACTAAACTAGGAATACATCCATAACATGTATATCATTTATATCCACCTTAGAGTTTCTAGTCTTTTCTTTCTTTTCTGAGAATATCTTTGCGATTCCTCTTTTAGCTTTCCTCATTATTTAGAAAAACACTTCAACATCAATAACTTTTAGGTTTGTTGGTCAAAATACCAATAACCTTAAGTTTCTTACTTTGATTGATCATCACATGATAAGTGTTCTAGATTTCACTTATTAGTAACTATGATGAACAATTTCACTCATAATTTTATCAATTATGACAACTTTTTGAAGCCATGTACATGCATGACTCATAAAGTTTGTAACCTTAGTATTAATATGTAAATCGGCTTGCACCCGTTGTGCTTCACCGTAGAATCTATAACACCCGATCATCAAGTGATGCTTCGCAAGTCTTAGCAGCGGTGCATACTAAGGACAATCACTTCATGGATATCTTGAATATTGTTAATTGCCCCAATAGTTAGATTTGGACGTCCAAGTATAAACCTTAGATACATTCAACTTTTATGTTTATGTAGTCTCACCAAATTTATATTCTATCGTCTTTGTGAATCTTGATACATTTCATACCTTGATTATTTCTGAAAAATAATTTTCAGCTCCTTACTTTTCAACCAGATTTGAACTTCAAGTTTCTCGGAAACAAGATAACTTTAGGTACTAATTGAAACCATAGCTCTGTGAATCAACAATGTGAGTACTAAAAGTTTGCAATCGGACTTAATCATTTCTTGATTCATTAACATCGGTACTAATCTAGTAATTACTTGTCAGATTTAACAATGTTTCTATCTCAATTATAAGACTAGCGCATAGTAGTAAACGGATGCCAATACTACAAATTAATTCAAAATACTACTCGGACTATGTTTATAATTAGTTCCTGTTTTAATCTAATTACTAATGAACTCCCTCTTAATACACATCCCTCATAGTTGTTAAATGGTACAGTCAATTACTACCAAAAGCCGATCACGTGAGATGATGTAGCTTTAATGGTGAACATCAACATGTTGATCATATCATCCACTGACGTGTTCAACTTCGGTTCAGATTGTCCAGGAGCCATGCGGCGTCTGAGCAGTCAAGCAAACCCAAGTATTCAGCGTGTACAGCATGGCTTGGTTATAAAGTTTATCCATCATCACGAGATGCTTCAAAACATCGAACAATGCAACGGTGCATGATACGACTTTATTATCTTGATATTATGTGAGGGATCATCTTACTAATCACTAAATCATGATCATGGAAATAAAGTGCATAAAGGATTACTCACATGAACATGCATGATATGATATGGCCCTTTTGTCTTTACGCCTTTGGTCTTCATCTCCAACACGGACATGATCTCCATCATCTTCGGGCACTTGATCTCCATCATCGTGTGTAGCACCAAGGTCAATGACCTTGAAATCTTCATGATAAATCCTCCATGTACTTAATACATACAACCTTTTTGAAATGCTACTCAACATGAAATTTAAAGACAGCATAAGGCTTCTGCCGGTTGCCACAATACAATAATAGTCATCTCATACATATTCATCATCACATTGTAGCCATATCACATCACAAAACTGCAAAAACAAGTTAGACGTTCTAATTTGGTTTTGCATATTTCGTAGTTTGGTTTGAGTAAAATCGATACCTACGAACATGAACACACATAATTGATACTAGTGTTTTCAATAAGTAAATTGAATCTGCTATAGTAGGAAGATAGACCATAAAAACCATATACAATACAAGTTGCATATCGAGCGTAGACAAATCTCATGAAAGGCAACGGTCTCTGTAAGTTGAGCCGCTTCATCCCGCTCTCACAAAGATGCAAAGTACTCAACTAAAGATAACAAGAGCATCAACGCCCACAAACCATTGTGTTCTACTCGTGCAACCATCTATGCATAGACACGGCTCTGATACCCCTGTAGGATAACGTTGTAGAAAACAAAAATTTTACTACCGCGAACACGCAATCCAAGCCAAGATGCAATCCCCTGAAGACGGTATGAGGGGGTGATCAAGGCTAACCTTGAAAGGACCCAAGCCTATAGAGTAGGCTCTTATTGCCTAGGTAGGCAGTCACTTGCCGCCTCCAAGGCGGCAGAAGATCTTGATCACGATCGCCTCCGGCGCCACGAACGGGCAGCACCTCCGTGCTCGGTCACACGTTCGGTTGTTGATGAAGACGGCGTCCACCTCCCCGTTCCAGCGGGCAGCGGAAGTAGTAGCTCCTCTTGAATCCGACAGCACGACGGCGTGGTGTCGGTGGTGGTGGAGAAATCCGGCGGAGCTTCGCTTAAGCGTGCGGGATGTGGTGGAGAGAGACCGCTAGGGTTTGGGGAGAGGGGTTGAGGCGCCGGCCCTCTAGGGTGCGGCTTGGGCTGGGCAGCGTCTGTTCAGCCCTCATGCCCCTGTGTCTGGAGTGGAAGCCCCAGGTTCTAGTCCAAAGTCTTAGATAAGACCTGCCTAAAACCTCCCAAAGTGGGAAACCTACTCAGGGAGGGACCTCAATTGGGACTCCCACCTTTCCTTGAGGTGGGGCTGTCCGGCCACCAAGGTGGAGCCCCACCTGGGACTCCTCCCCCTTAGGGGTGGCCGGCCATGCTAGTGGAGTCCTCGGGACTCCACCTTCCATAGTGCCATTTTTCGGACTTTTCTAGAACCTTCTAGGGCTTTGCCATAAATAAATGCACCTTATCATTTCCAAACTTGGAATATGACTTCCTATATATGAATCTTATTCTCAAATGCAGAATCACCATGATGTCAGGATCTCTATCAGGACTCGAACAAATATTGAACTCCATTCCATATTCCAGGTTCTACCATTTCAACATCCAACTTTAAATTGTCACCCTACGGTTCGTGAACTATGCGGACATGGTTGAGTACTCACTCTAGACCAATAACCAATAATGGGATCTGGAGATCCATAATAAACCCACATATTCAACGATGACTTTGTGATCGAATGAACCAGTTCACACATCACGATACCAATTCCCTTTTGTCACGCGATCTTTACTTGTCAGAGGTTTGATCTTCGGTATCACTCTATACCTTGTTCAACCTCGTCTCTACGACAAGTACTCTTTATAAATGCCGTGGTATAGTCTCTATGAACATTCATATGTACAAGACATTAGACGACATTCCACCCAGGGAGGGCCAGGTATATCTATCAGTGGCGGGATGGACAAATCACTGATCCATATGCCTCAACTCATGCTTTAGGATGTGTCCACGCACCTTAACGCGTGCTGTACGCGTATCATAATCAAAGTACCTTTCCGGTATAAGTGATTTACATGATCTCCTTAGTCCTGGAGGACTAGGTAACTATATGAAAGCTTACTGTAAATAACGTGTGAAGTGATCTTATGCCTCAGCAATTGGTGTCCATTATCATTAGCAATGATATAACATTATTAACAACATCCAATGTTCATGATTGTGAAACTAATCATCATCATCAAGCTAGTTAAGAGGCTTACTAGGGACTCTTTGTTGTTTACATATCACACATGTATCAATGTTTCGGTTAATACAATTATAGCATGATATATAAACATTCATCATAAACATAAAGATATAAATAATAACCACTTTATTATTGCCTCTAGGGCATATCTCCTTCATATAAATGACGAGTGCTGTCGTCATCGGCAAAGTTGTCTAACCTGAAGGAGACTGGATTTTCAAAATTCTTAGACTCCTGATAAGGAAAGAAGAGAGGGTCATCCAGGCCCTGGTAAAAGGTTCTGAACTGTCCTGATGCTTTCTTGGAGTTCAGTTTGCTGCTTGGAAGACTGTACAAGGTATGGCTGTAGCGGGTATAGCGGATTGGCTTCCCACGGAATTTGGGTTTGCATGTCCAAGATCTAGGGTTCGCACAGCTGTGAATGGGGCACATTCGGCGGAAATTTGGAGATCTGAATTTGAGCAAGGAGTTGCGTTAGTTTGAGGGGATAGCGGAGTGGCACAGCTCTGTGATTTATTCGTATTAGAGGCTGATGCGTTGCCATCGGCTCATTCAGCATTGACTGGTCGACAATCGGCAGTCGGTATGATAAAAAAAGAAATAGTTTTGTTATAAAGATAGAGAGCAAAATCGTAAATACTCTTCATTGATAAGCAGAGATTTCTTACATAAAGAGCTGATTGCTCTCAAAAGGAAGTACTAGGGGATACATTGCCCCATCTACTACTACGGTTCCTATGCTAAAGATCCTACTACTAATCCTCGCTGGCCTCGTCGTCGCCGTCGTCGCCTCTCGGCGCTTCTCCCACGGCAGCTCGTCGTCGCTAACACCGCGGCCGCCGGCAGGACCCTCGTTGTCCTCGACCTCCTCGTCGGCATCTTCGTCACTGTCGAAGTCGCTGAGGTTCCCCGGCCAGGGGCAGAAGCGCTTGGCCGGCGACTCATTGGAGGAGGTGTCGTCGTCCTCCTCCTCCTCCTCCTTCTCCTCCTCGGAGGAGGTGAAGTCGTCCCAGGAGAGGCGATCGTCATCGCTCTCCTCTCCGGTCCGTCGGCGAGAAAGCGGAAGTCACTTTCTCCCCGTCGGTCGGGGACTTATCGTCCTCGGACCAGATAGTCATGGCTGGACTCCTCCCCGGCTTCTATGGCGGCGGATGTTGGCCTCGTGGGCCTCTGCGGGTCCCCTCCCGAGCGTCGAAGCTCGCGGGAGGAGAGGAGGCCGGGCCGGAAAGAGACCCGATGAGAAAGCGAGAGGAGGAAAGAAGACATGGTGACGAAGGAGGCTTTTGGGTACTAATGTTGTTATCACCAGAATTTGACCGGATCGGAGGTGGGCGCGATTGGAGATGGACTTGAAGAATATACATGGAAGAAGTACATGAATGAAGCCTTCTATATCTATGATTGGGCTAAATTGCTGGTAATATCTGTAACATAAGTAGATCGCATCTAGTTTAGAATTAAAAGATAGACTTTTATGTGCACGCCCGAATTAGAAAAGTCCCTTGGACTATAAATATATCTAAGGTTTATGGAATAAGCAACAACCAACGTTCACCACAGACCAATCTCGGCGCATCGCCAAGCCTCCCAGTCTCGGGGGTTTCTTAGGGTAAGCACCATGCTGCTAGATCGCATCTTGAGATCTAGGCAGCGCCGTTACTCGTCCCCCGTACGTTGCTCGTCTTTGGCTTTTTGATGTGGCGAGCAACGTAGTTATCATAGGTGTTTTAGGGTTAGCATTGTTCTTAATATCATATGCTATCGTCGTGCAACCCTTAGGCATCTAGCCGCCCTTCCGCCTATGTGCGGCACCCCGCTTGATCATCGTTTAGTAGATCCGTCCGTTACGATTGCTCCTTGTTCTTCAAGGATTAGTTTAATATCTGCAATAGTTAGGCCTTACAAAGGGTTGGAGGACCCACGAAGCGTAGGGTGTCGTTTGCTAGTCCTAGACGGGATGTTCGGATCAACCTCGTGTTGGTTTTTAGGCCTTGTCTAGGACCGGCTCACGATCACCGTCTCCATTGGCAGCAGACCAATCGTGAGTAGGATGATCAGATTATGCGGTGAAAACCTAAATCGTCGAGTAGATCGCTTTAGCTTTATCTTGATCAGCAGGACCACCATATATTCGTACACCTTGTATGAATCATGGGTGGATCGGCTCTTTGAGCCGATTCACGGAGGACTCTTTGAGAGCCGATCAGGCTGTTGTTTGCTGTTCACGTGTATGCCATACGAGAAGCTAAGCGAGCATCATCCAACACCTTCGACCGGAGTATAGATCAGGTGGCACACCTTGCATCAGCATCGGACGTGTGCGCAGAAGGCTTTGCGGCCCGTCGCTCGGAGGGACCGGGGCCGGCGCAACCACATGATTCCCGGGCTCTCTGAGGCCTGTTGCCCGATCAGCTACTGCGGTGGGTTTGTGTAACGTGCAGCACGCACAGGTGGGACCATCTTCGACATGCACCGCATCGCCATCTACATACGAGATGGCGGAAGGCACTCCCGGTGAAATACGAGGATTTGGTAGCGAGCTCAGAGGAAGCATGACGCGAGATGGCCGATCCTCGAAGCCGACCTCATGGGCTCTTTCCACAGGACCCGCTCCCATGGCATCGGGTGGAAGGGGTTATCACTGAAGCGCTCGATGGAGTGGATTTTGTCGCCGTCGGAGAAGAACCGCACCGGTGTTGCGTCGAAGTCAACTTCATGGTGGCTCATTCGGCCTGCGCCGTCCCCGAGCACAGTGGGAACACTTTGGAGCGTGTGCTCTTGCGTGATCCGGGAAATCATGAGCCGTGGTACTCTCCGTCGGGCCAGGCTCACAAGGAACGTACCAAGGAGAGATGCCACTCCAGTCCCGGGTTCGCGTTGGCAGCACCCGAAGTGCCGAACTCATCGGCTTTTGTCGTCTACAAGATTGGTGGTTAGTGACTACCAATTCTTGCTTGAGGCGCCCAAGGAGATCCCGCACGGATACACGTGGGCATCGTGCGAGGCTGATACTTGGGCATCGAACCGAGTACAGCGGCGGGGACTTGCAGAACGAGCGGGGAGGAACGTCGGAGGCCGAGATGTTGGCTGCGTGGTTAACCAAGTATGCCACTCCGACAAACCCCCGGAGCTCAGCTCCTGCAGTTGGCTCGGAACCGGAAAAGCAAGCATGGCTGGCCAGGTATGCCACCCCGACGAATCTTCAGGGTTCAACGTCGGCCATCACGCGGATGAGATTTGTACAGTGCGAAAGACCAGTTCGGCATGATGCCGAAAAGGAAGGCGATCCGATCGGCTATACCAAACCGTACCCCAACGAGTACGGATTGATCCCGCTACATCCCAAATATCGGCTCTGACTTTACAAAGTTTAGTGGATGGGATGGTTCCGACTCCATCGAGCATGTGGCCCAGATGTTGTACGGTAGGCACTATCTGGCATCCAGGTGGAAGCTGCGTGTGAGGTTCTTAGCACGATCCCTCTGGATCGGCTTTCGGGTGGTACCCATCGCCGCCGAACTCAGTCCGGACTTGGAAGCGGTTGGAAGAGCGGTTCCACCTACGGTATCACTTTCGAAGCTTGGGCGCGTGCCGTCTTGCACAAGTCGGCGACGAAGCGAGCAGGTGGGGCCAGCTCCGGCGCTTGGGATAGATTAGGAACCGTGCTATTCGGTTCACGTAAGTGAAAAAGAAGTAGTCGAGTTGGCGGTGGTGGGTCTCTCATCATCGATCAAGGACGTGGCCCCAAGCAGACTACCCTTCATTGGCGCACATGGTGCGGCAGCTGTCAGCATATGAACGGCGCCACCCAGACTTGTACCGGGACAAATTCAAGCGTGCGGTAGTCCCAGCAGGCGAGGATGAAGGTGCTACGGGAGATCGAGAGGTAGCAGTGGCTGAATGGACTCGGACGTGTCTGTGTCTGAGGTGGTTAAGCCACAAGGTCCTCCAAGGGTTCGACTTGACATTGGCGAGCAGATTTTAGAGCCTCCTACTCAACGAAAGCCATTTGAAAGGTGCAGAAGGCCACAAGATCCACGGTGCGGGGAGCTGAACGAGGAAAGCCATACGCAAATGGCATAGCACGTTCACCACGCCACCAACGGCTAACGAGGGTGTGGCGTCGAGCGAATCAAATGGCGTCGAAAAGACGGTTAATTTTCAACCATTACGCCATGAAGGTCGACACACACCCTTTCCCCCCGCCATTAACATGGTGGAGTGCACTTACCGGAGGGTGCCGGCCAGATTTCTCATGCCATATCAACATGGTAGGACACAGGCACCACACGAAGTGGGGAGACGGAGATGAGGGCGGTACTCTCATGAGATCTGAGAGAAGCCGCTCACGCGATCGAAACAGTCATGATGTACTTCACATCACGGAAGGGGAGAAGTGAAGAACATAAGATATCAGCGACACCTCTCCGATCACCTCCTCAACAAGTATGTGAGTCGATGATGACCAACGCCGACGATCCAGCGATGATGATGAAAGAGATCGTCTCGCTAGGGACGCCGGGAGACATCGTCGGCATGATCGCGATGAGGAGGCTCTGGCCTTGCGTGCCAAAGGAAGAGGCAGGGAGCAAGACGATACGGGCAGGCCTTGGGACTGCCCCTTCTTCGGACATTGCTGGGATTCGGGAATGAGCGATTGCCTACAATCGGCAAGTGCCCAGAAAAACAAAAAAAGAAGGATGCAGCTAACGTGTCAATGTTCAAGCGTCTAGGGCCTCTCCCGCATCGGAACAAGCACGCCTGAGTCCACTCGGGTGGAAGATCTCCCGAGGAACTAGGGACGATGATGGAGAAGAAGGCAATTATCATCGGCCAAGGTGGTGTCTGATGGGCTCGGCCGTTCCCAGAAGCGAAGGGTTCAACGACTACGTGGGTTGGAGGAAGCTGAAAGTTTGTGCACACACGCAGTTGAGGGAAAGCGCTTTGATACGGCGCTAGGTCGTGAACCACAGACTGAAGAGGTCAGCCACAAAGGAAAGAGTGGCGCCCCAAACAAGCAAAAGCCGATGATGAAACATCGGTGGCACAAATATGGTGTTCATCCTTCCAACGAAGTTTAGTGCTCCAGGATTAGCCGAAGCAACGAGGAGAAGAGTTACGGCGGCCAGGTATGGCACATCAGCATCTAGGGACAAACGTGGCGATGCCCGATCCAGGTGATCGGCCCCAAGTTGTGAAGGAACGTTACAAAACCTTCATCGAGCAAACAACATGGGGGCCGATCCCAGCAATCGGCCAAAATTATCCTCACCATCCATTCTGCCTGGATTCAACATCGATCTAATAGGCGATGGGTTTACGTCGGCTGATGAGCTGGAGGAAGTCCACACTGGTCCTAACAGAGCCGACGTTCACATAGAGTGCCTTGGCTAATCATAGAGCCGATTTCAGCAGTTACATGGCAGAATCGGCTCGGGTAGGTGGATAAAACCTGCTGCACGAGAATAAAAGAAGGAAAGTGTCTTCCCAATGCCCAGCAGCTCAAGATAATCTTTGATGATGGGTAGTGAAGTATAAGAGGACGTCTACATAAATCGACGTAAAAATTCAAATTTTTTTAAGCACAGCCGATGCGCAGACATCGACTTAAGGATAGAAAGCCGATGCATGGCCATCGACGCAAGAGGCCATCAACTCAAAAGGTACAACTGTTATAAGCAGAGGCCCAATGGAGCAAGTATTCGAGTCCACAAGATCGGCTGAGGGCAAGTTTGAGGGATCATAACCCTGACCAATGCCAAGAGCAGCATCCGCCAAAGGGAAGGAGCCGATCTGACCAGCGAGGCGCAAGAAGTGGACTGAAGAAACTCGGGAGGCAGCGCACCCTGAAGGTTCTCTCCTCTGGAGAGCAGATTTTGTGCAAATCGGCTGAGGTTGCGTATCCATTAGGCTAAGTTGCGTATCCTCATCACTGTTCACCTCGACTGAGGCTCGGGGGGCAGCTGGCCTCGTGGATGCTCTGTTTTTAGAAGCCGATTGGAGAGTCATCGGCTGGTCCCGCGACGCAATTCCTCTCAAAGGCGGCGAGCTCTTGCAAAAGAGGGATCCATCATCACCGATAGAGAATTGGCTCTGGGCTATCTGGCTGCTGTAAAGGAACAGAGCAGGGGATATCTGTACTACAGGAGTCTCGGCTTCAAACGACAAGTTGTTTCAGCAGCGGTTTTAGGATTCTTTTGAAGGCATTGGTTTGCCTCATTGCCCACCAGAGCTCCAAGTCATTGGTCGAAAAGGTGGAGGATAGATCGTGAAGGATTGATACGTTGACATTGACTTATTGAGCAGTGACCCAATTCACGACCACTCCGACGTCAAAAGGGATGAAGAGCGGATTATGAGGAACCGATGTGTGGCAATCGGCTCATTAAACATTGACCGAGTTGACAATCGGCTAAATTAGCGTAAAAGGGATCGGCAAAATCACATTGGAGAAATTCTTCATTGATAAACAAGATTTCTTACAAAGAAAGAGCCGATTGCTCAAGAGAGGGAGAACAAAAGGGGAATTACGCATGACCAAAAATGCTACCACTATACCTCGGCTAGTAGATCTATCTCGGGTGCAGATCACGCCTCGTCGTCGTCCTCGGGCTCTCATCGGCCTCTGGCGAGTGGGCTCCTGCGTCGTTCCCCGCTCCGCAGCCCCTCTGGGAGGGCTTCGCTCTCCTCTTCATCATTCTTGTCATCGTCGTCCCACCACATGCGGGGGCGTTTCGCTGCTGGCGGGTAGCTCTCGAGGGAGTCGTCGTCGTCTTCCTCCTCCTCTTCTTCGGAAGGGAGGGGCAGGCGAGTCGGGGAACGAGGTCATCTCGCTCTCTGATTCTTGATTCCCATCGGCGAGGAAGCCGGGGGTCTTCTTCCCACATTGGTCAGGAGCCCAGTGAGTCTCCGGACCGGATGGAGGAAAAGCGTGGTCTTCCTGGTCCCATTCTTCTGGTGCGCGTATGTCCTCCGGCGTCTCGTAGCCTTCTAGTGCGAGAGGCCGACCGAGAGGAAGAGGAAGAGGAGGAAGACATGGTGGCGCAGGAGGGTTTTTGGGTGCTAATGCGAAGAGGATGAAGAAGCAAACTGTTTAGAAGCGGTTAAATAAGAAGGGATAGATTCAATGCCACAGCGATTTAGAGAAGTGGTGCCCAACGAAGAAAAAATTGCCGGCCACGTGGAGAAGTGGAAGGGCAAGGCATCATGACGAAGGATTCTGCGTTTGCTCTGCCACGGCATGACCCGACGAAGAAACGTAATGATTTTGGAAATGTCATTTCCAAAACCGAGGGGCATGTGTTATCACCGAGATTTGACCGAGTCAGATGGGCCGCGATTAAAGATGGACTTGAAGAATATACATGGAAGAAGTACAAATCGGCCTTCTATACCAAGTTGAGCTAAATTGCCCGTGTATCCGTAACATATTAGATCGCATCTTAGTTTAGAAGTTAAAGTTTTGCCCGTACACGGTTAGGTGCACGCCTAAATTAGAAAGTCCCTTGGACTATAAATATGTATCTAGGGTTTATGGAATAAACAACAACCAACGTTCACCACAACCAATCTCGGCGCAACTCCCCCATCTCGAGGGTTTCTTCCGGGTAAGCACCATGCTGCCTAGATCGCATCTTGCGATCTAGGCAGCACACGTTTACTCGTCCCCCATGCGTTGCTCGTGCTGAAGCCTTTTTGATGGCGAGCAACGTAGTTATCATAGGTGTTTTAGGTTTAGCATTGTTCTTCGTATCATATGCTATCGTCGTGCAACCCTTAGGCATCTAGCCGCCCTTACGCCTGTCAGGTGTAGGGGCGGCACCCCGCTTGATCATCGTTTAGTAGATCCGATCCGTTACGATTGCTCCTTGTTCTTCAAGGATTAGTTTAATATCTGCAATAGTTAGGCCTTACAAGGGGTTGGAGGATCCAGGCACGTAGGGTGTCGGTTGCTAGTCCTAGACAGGATATTCAGGATCAACCTCGTGTTGGTTTTTAGGCCTTGTCTAGGATTGGCTTACGATCACCGTGCGCGAGCGCGAGGCCCAAACGTGAGTAGGATGATCCGATTATGCGGTGAAAACCCTAAATCGTCGTAGATCGCTTAGCTTTATCTTGATCAACAGGACCACCATATCTCGTACACCTTGTATGAATCATGGGTGGATCGGCTCTTTGAGCGATTCACAAAGATAACCACGAGAAACCGATCGGACTCGTATTTAGATTACGTGTATGCCATGCGAAACTAAAGCGAGCATCATCCAACACCTTCTGACAGGTATAGGTCAGGTTGCACGCCCTTGCATCAGCATCGGACCGTGTGTGACGAGAAGGCTTTGCGGGCCGTCGCTTTCGAGACCAGGGGGCCAGCGCAGCCACTGGAGATTCTGGCTCTGGTGTTGCCGATCGCTGCCGTCGTGGGTTCGACGCAACAAATGTCTTGAAAGGGATGAAGAAGTGGCTGAGATACGGTTAAAACCAGACGATATAGTAAGAGGATGATTCAATGCTGCAACGGTTCTCGAGGATGTGGTGCCAAAACCATCAAATCGTGCGTAGAAGTTGAGAAGGAAAGGCATCATGATGAAGGGATACCGTGGTGGTTCTGTTTTGCCCCGATTTGACACGACGAAGAAAGGAAAAAAAGCAGTGGTTTTGGAGTCCATTGCCAAAACCAGAGATGGTTATCTGGGAATCTGACAACATTGGAGTTGGCCCGAGATGAAGATAGGCTTGGAAGATTTACATCTAAGAGGAGTTTCTGAATCGGCCTTGGGGTTAGGATTTGGGCCAGCGGGCCCGTGTATCTGTAAATATAGTAGACTACGTGTCGGTTAGTTAGAATTTGACTCGTGTCCGGTTGGGATTAATCCCACGTTAGAAAGTCTACGGACTATAAATATGTATCTAGGGTTATTGAAATCAAGGACAATCACGTTCACAACAAACACAAATCAGGCGTATCGCCACCCCTTGTTGAGGTTTCTTAGGAGTAAACATCATCTTGCCTAGATCGCATATCGCATCTTTCGATTACCTTGTGTTACTCGTGCTGAAGCGTTGTTGATGGCGAGTAGCACTATTTATCATAGATGTTTTAGGGTTTGCATTGATGCTTTTCTTATGCGTTTCTGCTTAGCAATGCTAGCTGTCCTTACACCTGAACAAGTGTAAGGGCAGCACCTTGCTTAATCTTTATTAGTAGATCCAATCAGTTATAGTTGCTCCTTGTTTCAGGGAGGTTAATATCTGCATGATTAGGCCTTATGTTGGGGTTGTGATCCGGTAGTACGCGAGGTGTTGCTTTACCGTTCCTATAAGGGATGTTAGGGAATTAACTACGTTGATTCTTTTAGGCCTCTTGTAGGGGTAGTTTACATCATCTTTCGTATCTGCTAGGCCCAGCTACGCGTAGGATGTTCGTTATGCGGTGAAAACCCTAAACTGTCGTAGATTGGGTTAGCTTTGTTTTGATCAACCAGGAGCCCCATGTCATCGTAAGTACAACGTGAACCATGGGGTGTCGCTCTTTGGTGATCCACGGGAACATTGCTGAGGGCCGTCGGGCTCGTATTTAATGTTTAAGTCTACCATGCGGGAGACTAATCGAAGCAATCAACACCTTCTGATCAGGTCAGGTCGGGTGGCATCCACTTTAGCGGGGACGTGTACGAGGACTTTGCGGAGACGGCAGGGAACGCAAAGGCCCACTAAGCGGTCATTGGGAGTCTCCGGCTCTTTGTTTTGCTTAACCCCTTTCGCCCAGGGTGAGTTTTGGCGAACTTATGCCTGACCTGTTTTCATACATACTCCTGATAGGCACCTCTCCCCATGAGTTTGGCCCCCCAGTGATAACAAGTTATCCCGGGAACTGCACAGGGATTGGGTCGGACATTCACCTCATTTCACGTCATTTCACTTTCAACGGAGGCAGTCTCGGCATAACCTCTATGACGCTTGTTTAGAGGGAACCCATACTAAAGCACATAAGTTTCTAGTTAAGCCTTACCCATAATCAGGTATTGTGGGGGTACTCTAAAATTGGAATGGTATCGCATCCGAAATCAATCGTCAGTTTTTGTCAAAGTCACCATGTCATTCATGTCATATTCACCTTCAAAATATTTCAATAGAATGACTCATCATTTCAAGGTTTTCAAATTCATTGGTTTTCACATGTTCCCATCTAGAGTAGTCAATTTTAGTTTAGCACTAACAACTAGTCATGAGGGGTGCTAATCTAGCTTGTATTTCTCTAAGCTACTTTTGATGTTCTTGTAACACTCTATACTTAGACCCAAGTTAACCATAAAGGTAAGCTTTGATAAATAAAGTAAAAGCTTGCAAGAATAAAACTTGGGATTGGATCCTTAAACATAAAATAGAGGTGTAATGATGCCTTGCTCTAGTAGAGCTTTGCATTTGGGTAGCTTGCAAGAGTATAGCTTGCCTTGAGTGGTGTATTGATCAAAGTTTTCTTCTTCCTCCTCGTAGACCTCCTCTTCCTGGTAGTCCTCGGTACTAGCGTCTATAAACGGATACGAGGTATACAATCACCAAACAAATCTTAAGGGCTAGACTAAGGACACAAATGATTCACACAAGATATTCTAGCATCACATCTTATCCACATGGTGGTTGACTTTGTTTCCCTTTTTAAGAAAAATAGTTTCCTCTCATTGAAATATTTATTAGGGTTTCTATTTATTTCCTTTGAGAAGTAATTTCCTCTCATTGAATCTTATTAAGATTTAATCTCCTCAAATAATAAAGTATGATCACATGTTGACTAAGGTCAACACTTCATAATTATCATTTGAGGAAAAGATTTAAATGAGATACTTCATCCCATGCAATTTAAATACTACTATGGAACAATTTAATATCACTAAGTAATTAAAGATAAGGTGTTATAAACTAAAGTCATTACCTCATATTGGATTACTTAGGAAAATGATTTAAATGAGAGAGTAACTCTCATACTTTTTAAATAAATTAATTGAGATAGTTTAAATGGACTAGAAATGGCCACACATCCATTATTTTGCTCTAGCCCATGATCATAGTAAACAACTATGCTATATTTTTACATAATCATGTAGAGTATTTGAAATGTGATTTATGAGAGTTGGAATCAACTCAAAATCATTTATGGTTGATTTTTAATAAATGTTTGAAGTTTGAAAAGGCCCTGCCTTGTTATTTTTAGTACATTATTTCTACAACAAATCTAGGGTTGGGACTGGTGTGGTTATATAGATAATTTCACAGTCTTTCCAAAAATATCAAGTTCATCAAATTTGGCTCAGTAGATTTGATTCTATTCAATTTTGAAAATGGTACCAGTATTGAATTTGACTAATTTGATTTGATTCGAATTCAAACGAGTGGGCTTGCGCGGGAAAACAACTTGGGCCAGGGGAGAAAAAGAATTGGGCCAGCCCATCTGCGCGTCTCGCACACGTGGGCTGCCTGACGGTGGGACCCACTGTCAGCGGCTCCTAACGAGTGAATCGGTATGAGTGAAGGTGGGGCGTAGGATTATAAAAGGATCGGGCGGTCCTCGTGCGTCGTCGTCGACGATGAGCACGGGCTCACTGGGGGCGAGCACCAGGGGGTCGGAGGGCCTACCAGGCTCCGGCGATCGTCGGCGAGGTGCTGCGGCGGCGTTGTGGACGACGGCGAAGCTCCAGGTACAAGTGGCATCTCCGGGGGTGGCGGCAATCTCCTTCTTCTTCTGCGGCGGCTCCACGGGCTCCGGCGATCAAATTGACTAGCTACCGGTGGAATTGAGAGGAGGGAGAGCTCGAGGAGAATCAGGGATGGGAGGAGAAGCTCTTGGTGTGAAGAAATGGTGCGGGGAAGCGCTCTATTTATAGCGGCGAGGTGTGCTGCGGGGGGTGCGCTCGGGTTGGTCATGGCGACGGCTATCCAGGACGCGAAGGGGCAAGGCGAGGACGGCGTGGGCTTACTATCATCACGGCGATGCTCGCGTACTTGCTGGCGCGGCGAAAGGGGGACGGGATAGCTCGGGCGACTGCGTCGTCTGCCACGGGTCCGGCGGAAAGCTTTGACGAGGACGACGACGACAAGACTTCTGCGAGAAATTGAGCATGTCTAGTTCGTAGCCGTTGACATGGTGAAGCTTTGTGCAGAGGCAGAGGCGTAGGGGAGGGCTGAGGTGACGGGGCACGCTCGCGTTCTGGCGCGTCCAGGGCGTGGTGAGCGTGCACGCTCTTGCAAGCCTGGGCCTACTGGGCGCGTACGTTCCTGGCCACGGCGAGCCTCTCCGTGGCCAATGGCTAGCATGGTCATGATCGGGGGATAAGGGAGATGCTCCAGGACAAGGTTAAAGTGAGAAGAAGGATCAGAGAGGATGAATGGCATGAGGAGCGGCATGGTGCACGACATGGTGGTGTTCTGGTCAGTTTGGTGCTTTAATCAACAAGGGTAAGTACATGGTTTGGTCCTGTAGTCATAGAAGTACTGTAATGATCACAAAGAAAACTTGGTTTAGGCAAGGATCCAATGGATAATAGCATGTGTGTCAAATTCAGTTTTTTTCCTGCCATGTGTTCGATGAAATGGCCGCATGGGTTTCAATTTCAAATTTTGCCAAACTTTTTCTTGGGAGTGGTTTAAATAATGTTTGGCACACAGTGGTGGTGTTGGTTTGCAAAATGGATCAAGTTTTGAAAAATCCAAAAAGGGTATGATCTAGTTTCTGTTTCAGGGTTGCCACTTGGCATGTTTTTATTAAGCAAATGATACAGAGTCAACTATGGTGGTCAACACAAAAAGTGTTGGGAGGGTTTGGTTTAAGAATCGCTTAATACAAAGGCTCAAAGTGGGTAACATGTTAATAGTGGCAGATTTGACCATTATCATATGCAACTTGAATTTGAATTTTCCTTTGATTTGATTTGAGTTTCTTTGGTTCTAATGTGTTTGTTATTAGTTTATTTATGTTTCCCAACCCTCTCCATAAGGTAGAAATGGCTTAGGCCAAGATTTGCAAATTTTCCATTTGCTCTCATATGTCTTTCTCTCTTATTTTTCTTTTCTTTTTGTTTTGTTTCTTTTTTACCTCAACTAGCAAGGTTTAGGGTTTTAGGGGTATTAGTAATACTCTAACAAACAATCATGGCAAACATAAATTCATTCATGCATGATCACTATGCACATATGCAACACTAAGCATAGCACCATATTGTTCTAAAATTTGAATATTGGAAACTCATTTTCTTATTGATTTGAAATTTGGGATGTTACAAACCCTTCCCCCTTAGAAAAGATCTTGTCCCGAGATCTTAAAGAAAAACTAGGTACTAAAGAGATCTGGGAATTCAGTCCTCATAGAGTCTTCTCGCTCCCAAGTGGCTTCTTCTTCAGTATGGTTGCTCCATTGAATCTTCAGGAACTTGATACTCCTGGTGCGGGTGGTTCGGAAAGCTTCTTCCAGGATGCGGATAGGTACTTCGCGATAGGTCAAGTCCTTGTTGCTATCCACCGATCTATGATTGATATTCTTGAAAACCTCCGTCTTCTCAGGAACTTCCAAACACTTCCGAAGTAACGAGATGTGAAACACATCATGCACGGCTGCCATTTCCTCCGGCAGTTCCAGTTGATAAGATACTTCTCCTCGGCGACTCAGAACTTTGAAGGGTCCAACATATCGGGGTGCATGCAAGCTTTCCTCTAAGCTGGAATCTCTGCATTCCTTTAAGGGGTGATACTTTGAGATATACAAAGTCTTCGATATTGAAAGTCATTTCTCGGCGTCTCTTGTCAGCATAACTCTTCTATCGAGATTGGGCAGTCTTGAGGTATTCACGGATCTTGTGAACCTTCTCTTCAGCTTCTCAGAGAATATCGGGTCCAAAGATTTGACTATCTTTGACCAGTTCAGAGGGTACGACACTTCCTTCCGTACAATGCTTCAAAGGGGGCCATTTGGAAACTGGCTTGATAACTGTTGTTGTATGAGAATTCGGCGTAGCAGGCAGTCTTCCCATTTAGATCCATATCGAGCATGCTCTCAACATATCTTCCAAGATTCTGGTTGACTCTTTTGGTCTGTCCATCATCGGTGATAAGTGTGCTAAATTAGCTTGTTTCTAGTCCTTCATGTACTTTCTACCAGAATCTTGAGGTGAATTGGGATCCTCTATCTGACACAATTGACTTTGGGGTTCCATGCAGGCTGACTATTCTTGAGATGTATAACTCAGCTAGCTTAGGGCCTTGATAGGTGGTCTTGACTGGGATAAAATGTGATACCTTGGTTAATCTATCGACCACTACCCAAATAGAATCATTTCCTCTACTTGATTTGGGCAATCCGGTGATGAAGTCCATTCCTACAGAATCCCACTTCCAAATCTGTAATGGCTGCAGTAATCCTGCGGGTCGCTGATGCTCGGCCTTGACTCTCTGACAGATATCACACTTGGCGATGTAACTTCCAATTTCTCTCTTCATTCCATGCCACCAAAATTGTTCCTTCAAGTCTTGGTACATCTTGGTTCCTCCGGGATGAATGGAGTAAAGGGTGTCATGGGCTTCCTTCAAAATGACTTGTTTCAACTCTGAATCTGACGGCACGCATAGGCGTCCGTTGTACCAAAGAACTCCTTCTTCATCTTCGGTAAATCCCGGTGCCTTTCCTGCAGCTATTTGGCTCTTGATCCCATCAATGCTAGCATTTCCTTTCTGGGCTTCTTTTATCTGACTAATCAAGGTAGGCTGGAGTTCAATGCTTGCTAGGAATCCTTCACTAACTAGCTCCAGTCTAAACTACTCAAATTCTTGATGCAAACTAGGTTGCTCTTCTGCGATCATGGAGTTCAGTTGACACGACAGTCTACTCAGGGCATCCGCCACCACATTGGCCTTGCCGGGGTGGTAGTGAATTTCCATGTCTTAATCCTTGATTAATTCTATCCATCTTCTCTGCCTCATATTCAGCTCTTTCTGGGTGAAAATATACTTCAGGCTCTTGTGATCCGAATAGATCTCGCATCGATTACCCATGAGGTAATGACGCCATACTTTCAGGGCTAAAACCACTACTGCTAACTCTAAGTCATGGGTTGGATAATTCTGCTCATGTTGCTTCAGTTGCCTAGACAGTATGATATCACTTTGCCTTCTTGCATCAACACACATCCAAGACCAATCTTGGAGGCGTCACAGTAGACGTCAAATGGCTTGGTGATGTCCGGCATGATCAATATTGGGCTGAGGTCAATCTTCTCTTGAGCTGCTGGAAACTCTCTTCACATTTATCTGTCCATTCAAACTTCTTGTCCTTCTTCAATAGTTGAGTCATTGGTCTTGCTATGCTTGAAAATCCTTCAACAAATCTGCGGTAATATCCCGCTAATCCAAGAAATGCACGGACTTCAGTCTGAGTGATTGGGGCTTTCCATTCTGCAACGGTCTTGATCTTTGCGGGGTCAACGGCAATTCCTCCTACAGACAAGATATGTCCTAGGAATCCTACTTCCTTTAACCAAACTCACATTTGCTGAACTTGGCATACAACTGATGCTCCCTAAGGGTATCCAGGACAACTTCCAAGTGTTGCTCATGTTCTTCTTCTGACTTGGAGTAGATTAGAATGTCGTTGATGAAGACAACGACAAACTTATCCAAAAAGTTCATAAAGATCTTATTCATGAGATTCATGAAATAAGCTGGGGCATTGGTCAATCCAAATGACATGACATTGTATTCATACAATCCATATCTGGTGGTGAAGGCAGCTTTTGGGGATATCCGTTGTATGATCTTCAGTTGATGGTAACCATCCTAAGATCAATCTTAGAGAACACTTTGGCACCGGTCAGTTGTTCAAACAGGTCTTCTATCTTTGGCATATTTGTTCTGATGGTGACATCGGTAAGCTACGTAATCCGTACATAAACGAGTGGCATGTCCTTCTATCCACAAACAGAACTAGGGATCTCAAGGCGACGCACTTGGTCGAATCAGAACCTTTATGCAACATGTCATCCAGTTGCTTCTTCAATTCCACTAACTCGCAGGGTTCATGCTATAGGCTCCTCAGGCTATGGGTCCTGTTCAGGGATTAACTCAATGATAAACTCGATATCCCGATCTGGGGGCATACTGGGTAGATCATCGGAAACACATCAGGGTATCGACAGAAGACCCTGATCGATCCAAGGTTGGGTTGGCTAAACTCTGGTTGCAGGTGAACTTTTGGGCTTTGAGATGTGCTCAACTAACACTCCGGTGCTACTAGTCATGGTGATGGCCTTCTTGGCACAATCAATCAATCCACGATGTTTCGACATCCAATCCATACCAGTACTACTTCCAAACCTTTTGCTCCCAGAACAATCAAATTTGCATAAAAATCTATTTCATGTATTCTGATGGGTACATCTTTGCAAATTTTTCTAACTTTTGTAGTTGAACCAGGTATTTGAACTATCGTGACATGCTTCAAACTGATGGGTTGAATCTTACTAGTGCATGCAAAATCTTCAGTAATAAAAGAATGCGATGCTCGAATCAAACAACACTCTTGCAGATGCGGAGTTAACAAAAAACACACCCGAGACGATATATGGTGCTCGCACTCATGTGAAAGAGGCGGCAGTCTGCGGTTGTTCGGGTTGTTCGGGGCAAACTTCCTTCCGGTTGAGACTGGCGTTGTCTTGAAAGAGTCAAGGTATTGGGGGCATCTTGGCTAACCTTTGGGGCACTCATTGGAGTAGTGACCCACAATTCCGCATTCATAACAAGTTATTGTGGACTTGTCCTTGGGGGTGATGGGAACAAACAATGCTAGTCCTTGGAGCAGTGTTGGTGTTGTGGATTTGCGGGGCTCTCATGGGGCACAGGTTGTGATTGTTGTTATTGTGGTTGCTGTTGCTGTGGTTGCTGTTGTTGTGGCCTCCTGGCCTTAGGGGTCCTCCACTCCAATTGGGGAAACTCGGACGTGACATCGGCATTGGGGGCTTGTTGTTTCTTGGGGCAAACCCTCCACTTGAGCTGGGGCAATACCTTGGGGTATTGCTGGGACCACTCTGGTGCATCATGCGGAGTTTGCGGTTCTCATTGGCTTGATGGAGCTTTCCCTCCATCTGCATGGCTGAGTCCACCAGGGCTTCTAGATCAGCAAAGGGAATTTTGACCAACACAGTCTGCATCTCATCATGCAGTCCGTTCAGGATCTTTCTCTTTTCAGTCAATGTCGGTCTCATCCGGGCGTACCTTGACCCACAAGTATAGGGGGTGTATCGTAGTATCTTCGATAAGTAAGAATAGATCCCAACGAGGAGCGAAGGTGTTGACAAGCAGTTCGATGAAGGATTCTTGTAAATGCTCACGACAAGTATTCAGGGGTTTTGATGTAACATATGAATAAAGTACGAGTAAGTAAAATGCGAAAGAAATAATTGCAGCGAGTGGCCCAATCCTTTTTAGCACAAAGGACAAGCTGGTTTGTTTACTTATAATGACAAAACGTTCTTGAGGACACACGGGAATTTAGTCTAGTTCTTTCGCTTCGTGTAGCTAAATAATCTTCATTGTTTTGATAAGTGTTATGTGGGTGAACCTATGCTAATGCACCGCCCTTCCTAGGACTAATACATACTTGTGATTATACCTTTGCAAGCAACTACAAGAAAGTAATTAAGATAAATCTAACACGTTAAACTCTAAGATCCTGCAATCCTCTGCATCGATATACCAATGGGGCCAGGTTTCGTCACTCCCGACCTTGCAATTGGCAAAAGAGTACAAGATGTATTCCTAGGCCCATAAATGGTGAAGTATCGTGTAGTTGACTTTCACACGACACCACTAGAAGAATGACACCATATTAAATATCATGCATTGAATATTACTCAACCATAATTCACTACTAACATTTAGAATTCACCCATGTCCTCAAGAACTAAACGAACTACTCACGAGACATCATATGGAACATGATCAGAGGTGATATGATGATGAATAACAATCTGAACATAAACCTTGATTCAACGGTTTCACTCAGTAGCATCAATAATAGAAATCAATACGGGGAGTTTCCCCTATCAAACAATCAAGATCCAACCAAATTGTTACAGCGGTGACGAGGTGCAGCGGTGGAGATGGCGGTGATGATGATGATGATGATGACGGTGGTGATGGAGATGATGTCCATCTCGATGACGATGATGGCGTCGATTTCCCCTCCGGGAGGGAATTTCCCCGGAGGATTCCCGCTCTTTTCTCTCTGGTGTTCTCCGCCAATGAGGCGGCTGTAATCTCGTGAGGATCCCTCCGTGGCTTAGGTCTTCGGATGAAGATTTCGCGAAGGAGGCGAAAGGGAGTGGGCCCCCACACCACAAGGTGGCGCGGCCAGCCATGGGCCGCGTCGGCGTGGTCTGTGGGTCTTCTGGCTCCCATGCCGCCTTTCCGTCATCTGGAAAAATAGGATTTTGCAGTATATTTTTCTTCCAGGTTGATCTTCCGAAATATCGCGTTCGACGACTTTTTCCAAAGAATCAGCTCCGGCGCTTGATCCTCCAATAATGATGAAACATGCAAATAGATGAAATAACATAAGTATTGTGTCCAAACATGAAATATATCAATGAATAGAAAATTATATATAAAATAGTGATGCAAATTGACGTATCAACTCCCAAGCAGACTTCTTGTCCCAGCGAAACGAACTCAGTAAACAGGACCACATGTTTTATGGAGTGAAGAGTCGAATAAATAAAATACGGACAAGAAGCATCATATTCATTCACACAAGACATTCTAGTAAACAACGTCCTCATATAATTCAACTTGAAACAAGTATAAGGTAATCACAAATAAAGGTGCATAAGAAATCATAGTTGGTAATGGCAAACTTTGTTCTTGGTCAGAGAACAGTTAACAGATTATACTTATCTATTGAGCAGCGCTTTCATATTAAAGCTTATGGTAAACTTGCATACTCAATCATAATGATCATTAATAACTTGCAAAGCCATATTCATTCAGATAAAACTTGTACTAAACAAGGAAAAGTAAAAGACATGATGAAGTAAATCACAATATAGTAGTTTGATCACAACTACTCAAATGCTTGCTTGAGATGGAGGGAAATAGGTTTACTAACTCAACATAAAGTAAAAGACAGCGCCTTCAGGAAGCGGGGATTAAATCATGTGCTAGAGCTTTTCAAATTTTGAAATCATATAGAGAGCACAAAAGTAAAGGTTTGAGGGTGTTTGTTGTTGTCAACGCTGGTAGCGGGTACTCTAACCAAGCCAAAGACCTCTAAAGATCGGCTCCCATGAAGGACGTTATCTCTACTAGGAAGGTAGATCATCCCTCTTCTCTTTTGTTCACACATGTACTTTAGTTTATTTAAGGATGACACTCCCCCCAACCTTTGCTTACACAAGCCATGGCTAACCTAATCCTCGCCTCCCAACAATCTCATACCATGGAGGAGTGTCTATTGCAAAATTAAGTTGCTTACTGATGTCAGGGCAAAACATGTGAACAGAATTATTAATGAAAGTTGATTAATTGGGGTTGGGAACCGCTGCCGCTCTTATTGCAAAATTATAGGATAAGTGGATGAAGCCACTAGTCCATTAGTCTGAGGTAGATTTAGAAGATAAAACACCATACTTCCTCATGAGCTATAAAACATTGACACAAATAAGGAGTAATAAGTTTTGAATTGTTTAAAGGTAGCACATGAAATATTTACTTGGAATGGCAGAAAATATCCATGCAGTAGGTAGATATGGTGGACACAAATGGCATAGGTTTGGGTTCGGGTTTGGATGCGAAGCATTCCCTCTGCAGTCTTTGGCTAGCAAGGTTAATTACCAACATAAGAGTTGAGGGAAACAAACAAATATACATGTGATAGAAACAATCATGCATCTTACTTGTAAGCACAAACAATCTTAACTTCAGAATACTAAGCTAAGAACTGATAAGAAGGATAATAACATCTTCTACATGTATTTCCTCTATTCTTCTTAAACTCAAAGTGTTGTTGTTATTGACCATTGCTAAGTTTGCCAAAACCAAATAGATTTATTTGATGCTCCCAAAGTGATACCAATACTTAACAACAAGATCAATCATATAATAGAGATTGCAAACTAAAATAAGATGTGCAATATGTAAATGATAAGGCTTCTCATTAATATTCCATAACGATAACTCACAAGGATACATAGACAACCAACTAAAGGAGAGATAATTCCACACTGCAACCCATCTTATATGATAATTTCCCTACTCATGATATGACACTACTTGATAGTAAAAAGTAAAAGGTTGTGATGATGTGATACCGCGGCACTCCCCAAGCTTGGAACAAACCAAGGGGATGCCAATACCGATGATGAATTACTCCTTTGGCGATGGTGGTGATGAATTCCTGACAAGCTTCTCAATAAGCTCCTGAAGCTCATCAATCTTGTATGTGAGGTTGCGAATCATCTCCGAATTGTGCTCGACGCGAATAAGAAGTCTGTCCGACGGCGAGTCCCAACTCTTGGAGTTATTTCCACTCTTCACCCTCAGGCTTCCTCCTTCTGCAGTGTTAGAGCGATCTATATCCCAATTGCTAGGCAATGCTGCCCTGGGAGTCCCTTCAATTTGATTATTGAAAATTAGATTGTGGAAGGGATGGTGAGTGCCTGATAAAGATGTCTTCGGAGCCAGGTAATGACGTGGAACCGCTCCTCCAGTGCGAATTCTTGCGCTCTTGTTTGCACTAAAAGGGTTGTCCACCACCTTGATGCTTGCGATGGTAGCACGCGGGTGTGCGCGCGAATCTTCCTCCACCTCTTCTTCATCATCTTCCTTGACGTCCTTGTCCTCCTTTTTCCACTCAAGATCTTGATTATCTTCATCCGGAAGCTCCTTGCCCATGTTCTTGGAGACCATGGTGCTTCTAGATCAAAGACAAATCCTGGCAGAAACAGCTCAAAAAACACGTCGAGAAAATGATATACGGACCTCCAGGGGTCCGAGGGATTATATAGCAGGAATTTTTATGACAAACGGAAAGTACTAGGTCGAGGCCCGGCGGAAGGAAAAGGCGGCGAGGCGCCAGACCTGAGGGCGCGCGGACGGGCCAGGCCGCGCCGCTGTGGTGGCACGCCCTCGTGTGTCTTTTCCACTCGTTTCGATCTCGTAATTTTTCATATTTTCCAAAAACAGCAAAAATATTGTTCGGAAATTAAATTGCTACTTTTCATTACCAGTTATTACCTATTCAAAGTCGAGTTAAAGCGGACTGTCAATTTGTCCTTTGATGAAAGCCTCCGGTGTTTCCACTTGAATAATATCAACATCAACATTATAAGAATCACCCGAGATATAATGCTTGAGTCTTTGTCCATTCACCACTGCGTGGCATTGCCTTGGAGAGAGCTAATTTTAATTGCTCCTGAACGATACACCTCCACAACAACATATGGTCCTTCCCATTTTGAGAGTAATTTTCCTGCAAAGAATCTGAGACGAGACCGATACAATAGGACTTTATCCCCAATATTAAATTCTCTTTTGATAATCCTTCTATCATGCCATTTCTTAACTTTCTCTTTAAAGAGTTTAGCATTTTCATAAGCTTCACTTCTCCATTCATCTAGAACTCAATTGCAATAACCTTTTATCACCGGCAAGTTTAGGATCTTTATTTAATTCTCTAACAGCCCAATAAGCTTTGTGCTCTAGTTCTAGAGGTAAATGACAAGCTTTTCCATAAACCATTTTATAAGGTGACATTCCCATGGGGTTTTATAAGCAGTTCTATAAGCCCATAGTGCTTCCTTCAATTTACTAGCCCAATTCTTTCTAGTTTTATTAACAGTCTTTTGCAAGATAGATTTAATTTCTCTATTTGATAGTTCTACTTGCCCACTAGTTTGAGGATGATAAGCGGAAGCAATTCTATGATTAATACCATACTTAGCAAGAGTTTTCTAAAACCTCCATGAATAAAATGAGAACCTCCATCAGTCATAATATATCTAGGTACTCCAAATCTAGGAAAAATAATATCCAAAAGCATTTTTAAAGAAGTTTCACCATTAGCACTTTTTGTAGGTATGGCTTCCACCCATTTAGTAACATAACCAACAGCAACAAGTATATGAGTGTTACCTTCTGAAGAGCGAAAAGGTCCCATGAAGTCAAATCCCCAACAATCAAACGGTTCAATAACAAGAGTATAATTCATAGGCATTTCATTTCGTCTGGAGATATTACCAACCCTTTGACATTCATCACAAGATAAAATAAACTTTCTTGCATCTTTGAAGAGAGTTGGCCAATAAAACCTGATTGTAGAACCTTTTGCGCGGTTCTATCTCCGGCGTGATGTCCTCCATAAGCACTACCATGACATTTACTCAATATCTCCTGTTGTTCATATTCGGGAACACATCTTCGCATAATACCATCTACTCCTTCTTTATATAGGTGTGGGTCATCCCAAAAATAATGCCTCAAGTCATAAAATAATTTCCTCCTTTGCTGAGCTGAAAAGGTTGGAGGCAAGTACTTGGAAACAATAAACTTAGCATAATCAGCATACCAAGGACTGTCTCGCGAGCTCACCTTTATTACAGCCAATTGTTCATTTGGAAAACTATCATTAACAGGAACAAGGATCATAAGCAATATTTTCCAATCTAGACAAATTATCAGCAACAGGATTATCAGCACCTTTCCTATCTATAATATGTAAATCAAATTCTTGCAAAAGAAGTACCCATCTAATAAGCCTTGGCTTAGCATCTTTCTTTGTCATAAGGTATCTTATTGCAGCATGATCAGTATGACTCGTAACTTTTGAATCAACAATATAAGATCTAAATTTATCACAAGCAAAGACTACAGCTAACAATTCTTTTTCAGTTGTAGCATAATTTCTTTGAGCAGCATCAAGAGTCTTGCTAGCATAATGAATAACATTTAATTTTTTATCTACTCGTTGTCCAAGAACAGCGCCTACAGCAAAATCACTAGCATCACACATAATTTCAAATGGTAAGTTCCAATCGGGAGGTTCAACTACAGGAGCATTGTTAAAGGCTTTCTTTAGAGTTTTAAAAGCTTCCTTACAATCATCATCAAAAACAAAAGGTACATCTTTTTGAAGAAGATTAGTAAGAGGCTTTGAAATCTTAGAAAAATCTTTAATAAATCTCCTATAAAACCCACCATGACCAAGAACACTACGAATACCTTTAACATCCCTAGGATAGGGCATCTTCTCAATGGCTTCAACTTTATCTCTATCAACTTCAATACCTCTCTAGAAATTTTATGTCCCAATACAATTCCTTCATTAACCATAAAGTGGCATTTCTCCCAATTAAGAACAAGGTTAGTTTCTTCACATCTCTGCAAAACTTTATCAAGGTTTCGCAAACAACTATCAAAAGAATTTCCATAGACAGAAAAATCATCCACGAATACCTCTACAATACTCTCACAAAAGCCATGAAAAATAGCAGACATGCATCTTTGAAAAGTGGCAGGAGCATTACATAAACCAAAAGGCATACGCCTATAAGCGTAAGTTCCATAGGGACAAGTGAAAGTGGTTTTCTCTTGATCCTTAGTTTTAACAGCAATTTGCGAAAATCCAGAATAACCGTCAAGAAAACAAAAATGAGTATTTTTAGATAACCTTTCTAACATTTGATCAATAAAAGGCAAAGGGTAATGATCTTTTTTAGTAACCTTATTAACTTTTCGAAAATCAATGCACATTCTATACCCTACAACTACTCTTTGAGGATAGGCTCATCATTATCATTAGGCACAAAGTCATTCCTCCTTTCTTAGGAACACAATGAACAGGACAAACCCATCTACTATCAGCAATAGGATATATAATACCAGCTTCAAGAAGTCGTAATACCTCATTTCTTACCACATCCTTCATCTTAGGAATTAGACACTGATGTTCAACAACAGGCTTTGCATCATCTTCCATATTAATAGCATGTTGGCAAATAGAAGGAGAAATCCCCTTCAAATCATCAAGAGTGTAGCCAATAGCTCCTCGGTCTTTCTTCAATATTTCCAATAGCCTTTCTTCTTCAAACTCTGTAAGTTTAGAACTAATAATAACAGGATATATTTTCTTATCATCAATATGAGCATATTTAAGATTATCAGGCAAAGGCTTTAAATCAAAAACAGGATCTTCCTTGGGTGGCGGTGTTGTACCCAAATCTTCCACCGTAAATCATGCTTGAGAATAGGTTGGCGAAAAAATTTCCTCAAGATCATCTCTTTCTTTCCTAAAACTTCACTCTCGCTATTCTCCAATGTTGCTGCAAAGGATTATTAGGAACAATGACAATAGATGCACACTGTTCCATTTTAAAGTCACTACTAGGCAAATCAGCTTTATAAGGAGTTTTGGTAAATTTAGAAGTTAAACTCATAAGGTTCACCAGCAAATTTAGTCAAATTTTCTCTTTCTTGCAATCTATAATATCTCCACAAGTATTTAGAAAAGGTCTACCAAAAATGATAGGACAATAATCACTAGCAGCAGAACCAAGTACCAAAAAGTCAGCATGATATTTAATCTTACCACATAGAACTTCCACATCTCGAATAATACCAATTGGAGAAATAGTTTCTCTATTAGCCAGCTGAATAACCACATCAATATCTTCAAGTTCACAAGAATCAATTTCGTGCATAATCTCAGTGTAAAGCTCATAAGGAATAGCACTTGCACCAATATCACATAAACCATAATAGCAATGATCACCAATTCTAACAGATAGCATAGGAACACTAACTTGTTTGGGTTTATTAGGATGTGAAACAATATTAGAAGCATCTTCACAGAAAATAATATGACCATCCTCCACATTTTCAGTCACAAGATCTTTAACTATTGCAACAGCAGGTTCAACTTTTATTTGTTCTTCAGGTTCTATAGGTTTCTTTTCACTTTTATGAACCGCACTATTTATAACAGAGTACTCCTTCATTTTAACAGGGAAAGGAGTTTTTTCAATATAAGCTTCAGGAATAACATGATCAACAGTTTCAACTACAACGCATTTATTAATAGATGAATAAATTTTATCTTTATACGGTTCATGATACTTATCAAAATTCTTCTTAGGCAATTCATAATGAGAGGCAAAAGCTTTATAAAGATTTGCAGCAACTTGAGAATCAAGACCATATGTAGCACTCATATTACGAAATTTATCAGTATCCATAAAAGCTTCATGCATTTATAATCATAAATTATACCTGATTCTCTATCCTTGTCGTTCTCCCAACCTTCGGTATTTTCTTGGATCCGATCAAAAGGTCCCTTTTAAACTCTTCTTTTGTTGCGTGTAAATGATCGAGAACAAGAAGTATCCAGCAAGGTCTTGTCTTGAAAAGAAAGTCTTGCATAGAAATTATCAATAATAACATTACCGGGAAGCTCATGAATGGGGCATTTGATCATTAAAGACTTCAATCTCCCCCAAGCTTGGGCAATACTTTCTCCATCATGAGGCCAAAAATTATATATGCGGTTCCGATCTTAATTTCACTTGGAGGATAGAACTTAGAATAAAACAGGGGCACAATATCATTCCATTCAAGAGAATCCCCATTCTTCAGCAATTTATACCAATGCGCCGCTTTACCGGACAGCGATATAGAGAATAGTTTCTTTCTAACTTCATTCATAGCAATACCTGCACATTTGAATAACCCGCATAATTCATGCAAAAACAGTAAATGATCACAGGATGGACAGTTCCATCCCTTCATAGCGGTTATCCATAACATGTTCAATAATTTTCATAGGTATTTTATATGGTATCACTTCCTCACCTGGCGCCTCATCCACTACCGTTGCAGTAGTAGTAGATTTAAATAAAAATTGAAGAGAAGATCTCTCCATAATGACTTATAGCAAAGAAATAAAATCAGCACAAACAAAGGTTTTCCTTACCAATTCCACATACCAATAGCGCTTCACTCCCCACAACGGCGCCAGAAAATAGTCTTGATGACCCACAAGTATAGGGGGTGTATCGTAGTATCTTCGATAAGTAAGAATGTCGATCCCAACGAGGAGCAGAAGGTGTTGACAAGCAGTTTCGAGGAAGGATTCACTGTAAATGCTCACACACAAGTATTCAGGGGGTTTTGATGTAACAGATGAATAAAGTACGAGTAAGTAAAATGCGAAAGAAATAATTGCAGCGAGTGGCCCAATCCTTTTTAGCACAAAGGACAAGCCGGTTTGTTTACTTATAATGACCAAACGTTCTCAGGACACAGAATTTAGTCTAGTGCTTTCGCTACATGTAGCTAAATAATCTTCATTGTTTTGATAAGTGTTATGTGGGTGAACCTATGCTAATGCACCGCCTTCCTAGGACTAATACATACTTGTGATTATACCCCTTGCAAGCATCAGCAACTACAAGAAAGTAATTAAGATAAATCTAACCACAACCGTAAACTCTAAGATCCTGCAATCCCTCTGCATCGATATACCAACGGGGCTCGAGGTTTCTGTCACTCCGACAACCCGCAATTGTAAGCAGTATAAGATGTATTCCCCTAGGCCCATAAATGGTGAAGTATCGTGTAGTCGACGTTCACACGACACCACTAGAAGAATGACACCA
This sequence comes from Lolium multiflorum, assembly GCA_030979885.1. Lineage (NCBI taxonomy): Eukaryota > Viridiplantae > Streptophyta > Magnoliopsida > Poales > Poaceae > Lolium > Lolium multiflorum. Next base: position 46,211,088 of record CM061749.1, on the reverse strand, counting down.
CAACTTAAATATCATAACATTGAATATTACTCAACCATAATTCACTACTAACATTTAGACTTCACCCATGTCCTCAAGAACTAAACTACTCACGAGACATCATATGGAACATGATCAGAGGTGATATGATGATGAATAACAATCTGAACATAAACCTTGATTCAACGGTTTCACTCAATAGCATCAATAACAAGTAGAAATCAACACCGGGAGAGTTTCCCCTATCAAACAATCAAGATCCAACCCAAATTGTTACAGCGGTGACGAGGTGCAGCGGTGGAGATGGCGGTGATGATGATGATGATGACGGTGGTGATGGAGATGATGTCAGCTCGATGACGATGGCGATGGCGTCGATTTCCCCCGGGAGGGAATTTCCGGCGGATTCCTGCCCGAGAGCTCTTTCTCTCTGGTGTTCTCCGCCCCGCGAGGCGGTGTGCTCTCGTGAGGATCCCTCCGTGGCATAGGTCTTACGGATGAAGGATTTCGCGAAGAAAAGGAGGCGAAATGTGGGGCCCCACACCACAGGTGGCGGCGGAGCCATGGGCCGCGCCGGGTGGTCTGGCCCCACCTTGGGTCTTCTCGGCTCCCCCTTCCGGCTTTCTCCTCATCTGGAAAAATAGGATTTTTGGTATAATTTTCTTCCACAGTTGATCTTCCGAAATATCGCGTTCTGACGGTGCTTTTTCCAGCAGAATCCTGGCTCCGGCGCTTGATCCTCCAATAATGATGAAACATGCAAAATAGATGAAATAACATAAGTATTGTGTCCAAACATGAAATATATCAATGAATAACAGCAAATTATGATACAAAATAGTGATGCAAATTGGACGTATCAGAAACCTGTCGCGGTATTCCACCACGGACATCCTGCCTTGTTTGAGTTCCCTGAACTCGTCCCTCATCTTCTTTATCAGACCCGGGGGCACGTGATACTTGCTGAACTTGAGCTTGAAATCTACCCAAGTCATTATCTTCCCTGCATTCATGGCACGGGTGCTTGTCCACCAGGCTCTGGCAGTTCTTGCTAGGTAATGGGTGGCGAACATACTTTCTCGGCTTCTACTCCCGCAACTTCCAGGTTATTCTCAATTGTCTGAGCCAGTCAACATCTAGTGGCTCTTCATCTTGCTGAACATTGGAGGGTTGGTGTTCTGAAAGTTTTTCATCTTGGATCCAGGATGATCATGGTTTCCATGGCCGTCGTTGTTCAGAGCTATCTGCTGCAGTGCGGAAATATTGGCTTGTCTTTCAGCTCTTTCAGCTTCTCTATCTGCCATCATCATTTGCAACATCTGCATCATTGCATCTTTATTTGTGCTGCGGGTTGGAGGGGCCATCTGAATATTGAGATAGATCATGAGATAAAAGGGAATTTTTCTATGGCTTGTTTTGGGTAAGTTTAGAAATTTAAAACTTGAGTACTTGTCATGTTGAAAACAAACAACACTTTCATTCATTCAAACAACACACATTACAAGCTAACACATCAATGGTTTTAAGAACCATTCCACCATTCTACGATACAAGGGATTGGATACAAACTCACACCTACGCAAGTGCTCAACTGAAACTACTCATCATCATCCACATCAATCGGGATGAAGCCATCCTCTCCGGTCTCCACGAACTCATAGCCTTCCACATCAGTGTGGAAGTCCAGGTCCTCATCCTCCTCATAGTCATCATCATCACTTAGGAAGGCATTTCCCCCCTGAATGTCTTCTCCTTCTCCCTCTAGGTCCTTCTGCTGCTCTTCTTGCGCCTTGACAGTTGCCTCCAAGGACACTATCTTCGCGCGAAGGCGAGCGATGGTATAGTCCTTCTTGGCACGCTGTCGGCGGAGTGTCTTGCACTCATGGGCAAGGATCCTGATGGTGTCGGTCTGCTGCGTCATGTGGGCGTAAGTCTGGTTCGCGTAGACGCGGAAGTTGTCCAGCTCCTTCCGGGTCTCGTCCAACATAAAGTCCAGATGCTCCATGTGATGCTTTAGGCCGGGGTGGGACTGTAGGTCCATGGGTCCTCCAATGGATTCATGCCATGCAAAGTGAGCAAAGCGAGTCCCATGGATCTGAGTCTCGTTACGCCTGGTGGGCAATTGCTTCCTGAAGAGCACGGCGAGTCCGTCTAGCCATTGTTCTCCCGGATGGAGAACTGGATCCTCTCGGACCTGGGAGGCTCCATCTTGCCCCTCAGACCAGCAGTGACAATCCACTGAAGTTCCCCTCCGGGCTGGTCGTTGATACGTCCATTTTGCATCACTATTTTATATCATAATTTGCTGTTATTCATTGATATATTTCATATCCGGAGATGATACTTATGTTATTTCATCTATTTTGCATGTTTCATGATTATTTGGGGATCGCGCACCGGAGCCAAGATTCTGCTGGAAAAAACACCGTCAGAATGCAATATTTCAGAAGATCGGCAGTTGACGGAAATTATATGAAAAATCCTATTTTCCAGAAGTCGAAGGGAGCGAGGAAGGGGGAGCCGAGGGGACCCGAGGTGGGCCCACCTCATAGGCCGGCGCGGCCCAAGGCACTGGCCGCGTCGCCTGTGAGGAGGGGGCCCACAGCCCCCTCTCGCCTCCTTTTCTTCGCGTACGTCTTCGTCCCGAAAACCTAAGCCCCGAGGATAGTCGCGAAGAGTCACAGCCGCCTCTGCGGGGCGGAGAACACCGAGAGAAAGAGCTCTCCGGCGCGGGCTGAAATCTGCCGGGAAATTCCCTCCCGGGGAGGACGCCATCGTCACCGTCATCGAGTGGACATCATCTCCATCACCATCGTCATCATCTCCATCATCATCACCGCCATCTCCCGCTGCACCTCGTCACCGCTGTAACAATTTGGGTTTGATCTTGATTGTTTGATAGGGGAAACTCTCCCGGTGTTGATTCCTACTTGTTATTGATGCTATTGAGTGAAACTATTGAACCAAGGTTTATGTTCAGATTGTTATTCATCATCATATCACCTCTGATCGTGTTCCATATGATGTCTCGTGAGTAGTTCGTTTAGTTCTTGAGGACATGGGTGAAGTCTAAATGTTAGTAGTGAATTATGTTGGTTAGTATTCAATGTTGTGATATTTAAGTTGTGGTGTTATTCTTCTAGTGGTGTCGTGTGAACATCGACTACATGACGCTTCACAATTTATGGGCCTAGGGGAATCCATCTTGTATTCGTTTGCCAATTGCGGGGTTGCCGGAGTGACAGAAACCTAAACCCCCGTTGTTATATCGGTGCAGGAGGGATAGCAGGATCTCAGAGTTTAAGGCTTTGTGGTTAGATTTATCTTAATTACTTTCTTGTAGTTGCGGATGCTTGCAAGGGGTATAATCACAAGTATGTATTAGTCCTAGGAAGGGCGGTACATTAGCATAGGTTCACCCACACAACACTTATCAAAACAATGAAGATTAATCAGCTATATGAAGCGAAAGCACTAGACTAAATTCCCGTGTGTCCTCAAGAACGTTTGGTCATTATAAGTAAACAAACCGGCTTGTCCTTTGTGCTAAAAAGGATTGGGCCACTCGCTGCAATTATTTCTCTGCATTTTACTTACTTGTACTTTATTCATCTGCTATATCAAAACCCCTGAATACTTGTCTGTGAGCATTTACAATGAATCCTTCATCAAAACTGCTTGTCAACACCTTCTGCTCCTCGTTGGGTTCGACACTCTTATTTATCGAAAGTACTACGATACACCCCCTATACTTTTGGGTCATCAAGACTATTTTGGCGCCGTTGCCGGGAAGCGCTATTGGTAAGTGGAATTGGTAAGGAAAACCATTACTGTTTGTGCTGTTTTTATTTCTGCTTGCTGCTATAAATCATTATGGAGAGGTCTTCTCTTGAATTCCTCTATGGGAAATCTACTACTACTGCAAGGGTAGTGGATGTGGCGCCAGGTGAGAACAAGGTTCCATACAAAATACCTATGAAAATTATTGAACGTGTTGTGGATAACCGCTATGAAGGGGATGGAACTGTCCATCCTGGTGATCATTTACTGTTTTTACATGAATTATGCGGTTTATTCAAATGTGCAGGTATTGCTATGGATGAAGTTAGAAAGAAACTATTCTCTATATCGCTGTCTGGTAAAGCGGCGCATTGGTATAAATTGCTGAAGAATGGTGATTCTCTTGATTGGGAGGACATTCTGCCCTTATTCTATTCTAAATTTTATCCTCCAAGTGAAATTCACAAAGATCGGAACCGCATATATAATTTTTGGCCTCATGATGGAGAGAGTATAGCCCAAGCATGGGGGACATTGAAGTCTTTAATGCTCAAATGCCCCATTCATGAGCTTCCTGGTAATGTTATTATTGATAATTTCTATGCAAGACTATCTTTTCAAGACAAGACCTTGCTGGATACTTCTTGTTCTGGATCATTTACACGCAACAAAGAAGAGTTTAAAAGGGACCTTCTTGATTGGATCCAGGAGAATACTGAAGGATGGGAGAACGGCAAAGATAGAGAGTCAGGTATAAAATTTGATTATAAATGCATTGAAGTTTTTATGGATACTGATAAATTTCGTAATATTAGTGCTAGTTATGGTCTTGATTCTCAAGTCGTTGTAAATCTTTATAAAGCTTTCGTCTCACTTTGAATTGCCTAGGAAGAATTTTGATAAGTATCATGAACCATATAAAGATAAAATTGATCCATCTATAAATAAATGTGCTATAATTGAAACTATTGATCATATTCTTCCTGAAGCTTATATTGAAAAAACTCCTTTCCCTGCTAAAATGAAGGAGTACTCTGTTATATCTAGTGCGGTTAATAAAAGTGCAAAGAAACCTATAGAACCTGAAGAACAAATTAAGGTTGAACCTGTTTTGCAATAGTTAAAGATCTTGTGACTGAAAATGTAGAAGATGGTCATATTATTTTCGTGGAGATGCTTCTAATATTGTTTCGCATCCTAATAAGTCTAGGAAAGCTAGTGTTCCTATGCTCTGTTAGAATTGGTGATCATTGTTATTATGGTTTATGTGACATTGGTGCAAGTATTAGCGCTATTCCTTATGAGCTTTATACGGAGATCATGCATGAAATTGGTTCTTGTGAACTTGAAGATATTGATGTGGTTATTCGGCTAGCTAATAGACAAACTATCTCTCCTATTGGTATTGTTCGAGATGTGGAAGTTCTATGTGGTAAGATTAAATATCCTGCTGACTTTTTGGTACTTGGTTCTGCTGCTAGTAAGTATTGTCCTATTATTTTTGGTAGACCTTTCCTAAATACTTGTGGAGCTGTTATAGATTGCAAGAAGGAAAAAATTGTGACTAAATTTGCTGGTGAATCTTATTAGTTTAATTTCTCTAAATTTGCCAAAACTCCTTATAAAGCTGATTTGCCTAATAATGATTTTAGAGTTGAACAGTGTGCGTCTATTGCTCTTTCTCCTAATAATCCTTTGCAGCAACATTTGGAGAATAGTGAGAGTGAAGTCTTTAGGGAAGAAAGGAATGAGCTTGATGAAATTTTCCTTCGTCAACCTATTCTTAAACATGACTTGCCGGTTGAAGATCTAGGTACAACGCCACCACCAAAGGAAGATCCTTTTTTTGATTTAAAACCATTGCCTAATAATCTTAAGTATGCTCATATTGATGATAAGAAAATATATCATGTTATTATTAGTTCTAAGCTTTCAGATATTGAGGAAGAAAGGTTACTGGAAATATTGAAGAAACACCGGAGCTATTGGCTATACTCTTGATGACTTGAAGGGAATTTCTCCCTCTATTTGCCAACATGCTATCAATATGGAAGATGATACAGCGTCGTCTAATTCCGAAGATGAAGGATGTGGTAAGGAATGAGGTATTAAAACTTCTTGAAGCTGGTATTATATATCCTATTGCTGATAGTAGATGGGTTAGTCCTGTGCATTGTGTTCCTAAGAAAGGAGGAATGACGGTTGTGCCTAATGATAATGATGAGCTCATCCCTCAAAGAGTAGTTGTAGGGTATAGAATGTGCATTGATTATCGAAAAGTTAATAAGGTTACTAAGAAAGATCATTACCCTTTACCATTTATTGATCAAATGTTAGAAAGGTTGTCTAAAAATACTCATTTTTGCTTTCTTGATGGTTATTCTGGGTTTTCACAAATTGTTGTTAAAGCTAAAGATCAAGAGAAAACCACTTTCACTTGTCCTTATGGAACTTATGCTTATAGGCGTATGCCTTTTGGTCTATGTAATTGTAATATCCCAGGTATTGGGGTTACAAAAATAGAGGAAAACAGATGTGTGCATTGCATTCATGAATAGAAAATCTGGAGAATTTTCGCGCTTTAAAGTAAAATAGTCACAGTAACTGAAGTTTCGCTTGACCTTGATGGAATTGAAGTAGATCATCAAGCCAAGTGCTATAAACCTCAATGTGACTTTGCTAAAGCCTTGTTTTGGGTAGAGAGAATTTGATCTAAGGGATTAGATCAAATGGAATTAAAATGAACACAAGAACTTATTAATCAATGATCAACTACTTGATTTTATTAAAGATCACCACATGGTATTCCTTGCCACAACATATGAACATACATTTAAATGGAAATCAAGTAATAATAAATGAAGAAACCATTCTTCACTTATCTTTTCCATGTCCTAAGACTAATCTAGGATCCTACCATGAAACCTCATGGTATTCATTCCACTTCCACATTGGAATTATAACAAGGAGATCCACCCAAGAAGTATATACTCCTCTCTATTACAAATAGCTTTACATCAAACCTAAAGAGGTGAGAGTCCTATTTTATTTAAGGAAGCAATGACAAACCTTGAGGCAAACCTTGGATATAAATATCCATATGATCACAACATTATCTTCAAGAGGAACCCTAGAGTATTACTCAAGTCATTACCAAGTGAGAGAGACCATTTACACTAATTCAAGCTTTACTTATTTAAGAATAAAAGACAACCTTGGAACTAAAGTATTAGGTTGTAAACCATTTTCCTTGGAGTGGTGAGATAACCTAATATCCATGGAATAATACCATATCCATGAATTGATAAAGTAAGAAGGAGATTAATTCAACCAAGATAGCCAAGTGGAGTTTTAGACTTGATACCTATGGAGATATTGTGAGTACACCATAAACCCTAGAATAACCATTCCTTTATAAGAGAGCCCAAGCTATGGTGTTACACTCAAGTAGTTGAGGCAACACTTGAAAGTGAGGGAGAGAACTATCCTTATACCAGATGACCATATCATCATTGTTTGAATAGAACCTTAACATAATATCTCAGGCATTCTCCTGGGATATAAACTTAAGAGGCAACCATAGTAGTTCTATTCAAGAAAGTAAAATAGAAGTGATATATCCTAGTTGATCAAGACAACACTTGATCATGGAAGTGAAAACCATTACATTAGAAATACCTTAGGAAGCCAAACCTTGATCATTATAAATTGAGTGATGATCATAAACCCTAAGAACTTGAGGTAAAGATATCAAGAACAAGTGGATCATGTCTAACCCTGATCATGCTCTTGAAGTATGTGAGGATAAGTTAAACCCTACTAGAATAAGTAGATTTCATTCCCACATGAAATTATAGGAAGATAACTAGTAAGCAACCATAGGTTTATATCTTATCTTTTACTTGTGAACCATTTGATGATCATAAGTAGAATCCTACCATATCTATATTTCATAAAATAAAGAACCTAAGAAAACCTTAGAGTAAAACTCCATATTTAATATGGTGAGAAACCATCCATCCATGTGACCAAAGTTAACTATAAAAAGAACTATAACAACTTTAGTTACTTTAATGATTAATTGAGGATAATAATAGAAGTTAATTGGTAGAAGATAACACCAATTCTCAAATCCTTAGTAATTAGATAAGCACATGAAATTTTAAGCAAGTAACCATCTTATCTTGGTTAGGGGAGACTAAACCCTAGCAAATACAATATGGTGTCATCTCAAATTCTACAACCCAGAATTATATCTCAAACCTAGTTGTGAATTACTTGGGTGATTACAATTATAAAACTAGACCATAAATGAGATTTGAACCAAGTACCATTAGGTGAAAATAATTAGAACCTTAGAATTGCTCATTAGCTAAATTCTATGCTTCACTAATTAACCCTAAGAAACATCTAGTGCTTAAACTCACAATTAAATCCATGTGTGGTGATCAACCACTTATCTCTGTAAATAAAGCCCAACCTTGAAGAGAGTAATGCATACTCTAGGATTTTAAGTTATATTTAAAATATAGTACTAATACTAACTTTGAATTTGGGTTATCATCAAACCTACAAAACCCTAAGAAAATGTTGCTCACATGCAATGCCAGTGATTAATTCCTCAAATGGAAACCAAGACATAGTAACAATATCTGAAATACTTTGAGATGAAAGTATCAACTCTCATAATTCTAAACAGAATTGATTGCATAATAAAAAGTGAATTAAAGTAAAAATATAAGCTTATGTCCAAATGTTATTTTGAATAAGTTCACAAATATGCAAGTAATTGAATATAAAATATGAATTCAAAATAAAATAGTGAAACAATAGTCAGTATACTAAATCTTGAATGAATTAGCATAATTACAAATTATTTACAAACAGTATTTAATTCAAATATGGATTCAAAAGATAAATTGAAAACATAAAATATAAAACAGAAAAAGGAAAAAGGCTTACCTAGCTTACCTGGCAGATCAGAGCAGCCCAGGAGGAGCCCAATGCGCAGCCCAGCAACCAAGCCCACCAGAACCCAAAACCAGCCCAGCATCCTTTCGCTTCGGATAAACACGGAGAGGGAGTCTTCGTCTTCGTCTCTGTCTGCTCGACGCGCAGGAGAGCGCCACAACGCCGGCCAGCCTCTACGTCCCGCAGTCGCCGCCGATTTTGACTGCCAGCGCACGCCAAAGTCCGTATAAAACGCGTGGGAGCCCTCCATTTCCCTCTCTTTGCTCCAATTCCTCCCCATGCCGAAACCCTAGTTCCCCGGCTACCTCGTCTCGCTGCCGATAGAGGCCGTCCCAAGCCCAACGGTGAGGTCCTGGGGGTGCGCCTCGTCTTCTATTCCATCTGGGAGGAAGATAGCATCCAGGGAAGCCCAGAGTCTGGCGAATTCGGCGGTTTTCTCCCGCAGCTCATCGCCGGTATCGGCGAGGTTGAGCTCGTCTCCGCCCATGATCAACGCCGTCGACTATCTAGGAAGATCCAGGGTGAGATTTAGCTTCCGTAGGACTTTACTATGCATCATTTTGTCCACTGTAGCGAGATATCGACGTTCGCCGGAGTTGCTCCACCGCGGTTTTGTTCTCCGGCGATGCTCCGGTGTCCATTGGGGAAAACCACTACCACCACGGTACTCAGGTTGTCGCAGATTCGGTCATAGTCGCTCCGGTCGCCGTAAAATGGCGGCGCCGCCGCACTTTGACTCGCCGGCGTTTAAACGCCGGTAGACTTCACAGTCAACAATGGTGTCGTGTCCCGTGGCAACTGACGTGGATCTCCCACCAGTCAGTGACACGGCTAGAACTCTAACCGGTACATTTAGTACTTAGTTTCATTTTAATACAATTTTATTATTCCAGAAACTTTGAAAGAATTTAGAAAATTCATATCAACTCAAAAAAATTAAAATAAGATATTAAAATTATTAGAAAAGAAAATTCTATCCAATAAAAATATAATATGAAATTTTTATGTTTAATAAAAATTTAATTGTTTAATAATTGTTATTTAAGCATTTCCTTTTATCCTTTATTGAATTAAAAATTCAATAATTAGGAAAAATTCTCCTAATTAAAGAAAACCAGTAACTAAATAAAGAATACATTAAAACTAATTTTATTTATTTATTGTGTTAAATCCTTATTAAAAGGATTTAAACCCTGATTAACAATTACCTTAATTATTAAAATCTATAAAAATAATAAAATGATAAATCCAATATTATTTTTATTTCAAAGTTATTAATAACTTCAACTTTATAATTAAGTTATTAACCTTAGAACTATTGGGTAATTAGGAGACCCTAGTTCCATCAAGAATAAAATTATAACCCATAATGTTATGTGGGATACTAAAACCCTAATACCATTTAGAACCCTAGCCCCACTACTTCAAATAAACCCTAAATTGTTTCCAAACTTAAACCCCAAGATAATATGTGATCATGTTACCTCAATAGTAGTCATAGAACCATAATTAGCAATTAAATATTTGACATGTTCACATGAAATGTATGAGCCCTATTATCAATAATTTAGTATTCTAGGCATGCATCCCTATCCAACCTAAATGATCAAATTAGGATCAACCAAGCCTAAAACCTAGTTTCTAATGCCAAAACCATCATCCTTATTCATCCATGCTTAGCATCACACCATTGTGATGAACTACAATAGCAACCATGCCAATATGATGCATCCTATTCCATACACACTAAACCCTATTAGTGTGAGATAATTATTAAACATCCTATTTAGGAAACCACCATTCCTTACTTAGTGAATTCAATAGCAAACCTTAGACAACCTCAAACCTAATTGCAATACTTCTTATTACTTAAGAAGTATGTTCTTCAAAAGTTACTCTTTTGAAGTAAATAGGGAGTAGTCATCAACCCTGCCTAACAGGACCTATACATCCTAGCTATCTATTACCACTAAGATATATCACCATGATAGCAACCTTGTATGAATAATTGCTTAGGATGCCTAGGCTTAACTCAACCTTACAAGCCCTAGGTGTTGATGAATCCAACATGGTTGGGATCCATCTAATCCTTATTCCAGAAGCTACTTGGAACCATAGTCAACAATAGAACCCACTGTCAACACCCGGATTTTTAAGTCCAGATGCCTATTATGCCATTCATCGCAATCCCAGGAATATTGTTTTTGCGAGACATAATAGATTGGTATCACAACACATCATCCATTACAACACATAATCGTCTTACAACAAGGGATCACATGATCCAAACTTAATACATCATAGTGGATCTAGAGATCCGGTTACAAAACACATAGCGGAAGCGAAGTAGTAGCGGTCGTGGTCCATCTATTCCACAGGCAACTGTTGACGTCAGGAGTGGTCCTAGTTGTCGTAGACGTCCTACTGTCCTTCTTCCGGGTACTGGTACTCCTCTTCATAGTCTGGCCATTTGAATAGCCGGGGACAAAGCCATGAGTACTTCTAAAGTACTCGCAAACTAATACTAATGTAAGCACTATCAACTATAGTAAGGGGTGCTAAGCTCTAGTTTTATTTGCATAAAGCTAGTTTTATTTCATAAACACTTTAGTAAACAAGAAACCTTCATTTGCTCGACTAACTCAAGTGGGAACATTAGTGTCATTCCCACAACTCTGTTGTGATTCAAAGTCAAAGTCACCTTTCAAGTTCAAAAATTCACAAGTCACCCTTCATATGTCACATTTTTGAAAAGTTCATGACGGAACAGTGGCCTTTCCAACCGTCCATAACCGTGGACGCGGCTATTCGAATAGATCTACACTCTGCAGAGGTCGTACACTTGTGCCACAACATTTGCAATAATCCGTCAGGGTTAACGGCCCTGATTTACCACACTCCGTGTGCGGACTACCCAACCATAACCTTTCACTTACATACCCTAGTATAGGCACCTCTCCCCATGAGCTTGGCCTCCGGTGAAAACCAGCTTAACCGGGAACGCACGGGGCTTGGGCAGGACATTCACCTCATATTCGTCATTTCTCATCATTTCCTTTGTTGTAGAGGCAGCCTCCAGCTAACCCATGACGCTTGTTTAGAGGGAACCCATACTAAGATACATAAACTTCTAGTTAAGCCCTACCATTTCAGGTATTGTGGGGGTACTTGTAAAATTGGAATGGTATCGCATCCGAACCCAACCATCAGTTTTGTAAAATTCACCAAGTCATTCACAGATCATATTCACCTTCAAAATCTTTCAATAGAATGAATCATCATTCCAAGGTTTTCAAAGTCATTTCATTTCACAAGTTCCCATCTAGAGTAGTCACTTTTATTGGTTAGCACTAGCAACTAGTCATGAGGGTGCTATCTAGCTTCCATTTGCTCTAGGCTAAATTTGATACTCTTGTAGTATTCTATCTCTAGACCAAAGTTAACTATAAAAGCAAGTTATAAATAATCAAAAACAAAAGCTTGTAAGAGTAAAACTGGGAAATAGGATCATAAGCATAAAGTAAAAAGTAATGGTGCCTTGCTCCGGGGGAGCTTTGCACTTGGGTAGTCTTGCAAAAATATTTTCTTGCAATAATATGGTTTGCAAGGATGTTAGCTTGCATTGGTAAAAGCTTGCAAGAATATCAGCTTGCCTTGGTTGAGGTGGTGGTCAAAATTCTCTTCTTCTTCTTCTTGGTAGAAAACCTCCTCCTCTTGATAGTCCTCGGTACTAGCGTCTAAAATACGAATACGAGGATACAATCACCAAACAATTCATTGGCTATTCCAAACATCACATATATTCACACAAACTATTCTATGCACACAATTAATACAATTTGGTGCATTGGTAGTCTTGCTTTGAGGAAGAATAATTTCCTCTCATTATATATGTAAATGATAGTTTCCATATAGTTTTGAGGAATAATTTCCTCTCATTGAATCTTCTTTAAGATTTAATTCCTCAAACCATCACCATGAATCTATGTTGACCTAGGTCAACCATTCATCATCATCACTTGAGAAAATGATTTAAATGAGGTAGGGATACCTCATACCATTTAATAATGCCTATTATGATTTAATATCTCCAAGTATTTCATGTGAGAGTATTGGACCAGGGGTTCAAACTTCATATGAAAGTACTTGGGACAAGATTTAAATGAAGTGAAACACTTCATATAATTTACACAAGTGAACTAGCATCCCTCATTACTAGTAAGTGGGTAAATGTGTGGTTTTCTTATTTAGGAAAAATAATTCCCTCTCATACTAATTAATGTGTTACTTTTAATTACTTAGAGAAATAATTTCCTCTCATTATCTTATTAAGATTTAATTTCTCTTATGAATAATATATGACCTAGGTTGACCAAAGTCAACCTCTTCACACTTATCATTCAAGGAAAATGATTTAAATAAGGTGAACACCTCCTACAATTTAATACCAACATAGTAATGATTTAATATCATCAAATAATTCACTATGAGAGTTAATAGACCATGGTCTCTACCTCATGTAGAATTACTTGAGACAAAGAGTTAAATGAGACCAAAGCATCTCATATGATTTAATAAGTAGTTTTGAACAATTTAAATACTACTATGAAAGATTTAATATTTTCAAACAAGAACATATGGGTCATGAGGACAGGTGTAATCAACTCACATTTAATCACTTGGAGTAATGATTTAAATGAGATGCTACACCTCATACAATTTAAATACTATTTTTGAAATAGTTTAAATGAGCTAGAAATGGCCAGATAGCCATTATTTGAGTTGAGCCCATGATCATATGAAACAACTATAGTATTTTATGACATAATAAATTATACAACATCAAATGTGATTTTTGAGAGGTGGAACCACCTCAAAATAGTTCATGGTTGATTTTTAAGATTTATTTGAAGTTTGAAAAGTTACTGATTTGTTATTTTTACTATTCAAATTCTACAACATATTTTGATTTGAATCCAGTGTGGTTGGATGGGGCCTTTCATGATCTTTCTAGAACAATTTGATTTGCTAACATTGAGTTTGTAGAAATTGAACTATTCAATTTATAGGATAGGCCAGTATTGATTTTCCAAACTAAAAGAATTAATTGAATTCAAAAACTGGGCCTGCGCGGGAAAACGAAGTGGGCTTCACAGGGGTTAAACGGGCCAGCCCAGCTGAGCTGCCACGCGGGCGAGAGAGGCCTGACGGCGGGGTCCACTGGCAGCCAGTGTTTCCCCAGCCCGAAGCGGTACGCGATGAGGGCCGTCGGATTAGAGAGGCGATCGGCGGCTGAGGGTCGTCCTCACGACGAGGCTCACCGGAGACCAAACCCTACCGGCGGCCAGGACTAGGGGGTCGGGGAGCTACCTGGAGGCGGCGAGCGTCGGCGAGGTGGGCGGAGGTCGTGGAAGACGGTGGTGAAGCTCCTGGCACCAACGGCTCCAATGGGGGCTCCAGTCGCCGGCGAGGTAGCAGGGGTGTTGGCGGAGCTCCGGCAAGCGATTCGAGGGCTACGGCCTAAATTGGTGGGCGGCGTTGCTCGAGGGGAGGTAGTGGTGAGGGAGGAAGGTTGGCGTTCTCAATTTGATCGGAGGGCGCCTCTATTTATAGGGCGAGGGGGTGCTGCGGGGTGCCGTGAAGGGTTGATGACGAGTTCGTCGTTCCAGGGCGACGAAGGGGTAAGCGAGGGGTGCAGGGTGTTGGCGACGTCAAGGCGATGCTGACGCGCTTCATGGCGAGGCCAGAGGTGGTGTAGTCGCGTCGTTATCGTCATCGGACGCCAGGGTACTGCGGCGGATGGTCGTCGTCCGTGACGACGGCTACAGGGCGTGCGCGTCCAAGCGGCGTTGTCCGTGAGGTAGCTGACGTCGAGGTGAGGCTGCAGGTGAAAGGAGGGGTCGAGGGGAGCACTGAGTCGACGGGGCACGGCGGCGTTCTGTCGCGCTCCGGGACGTCATCGTGCGTGTCCTGGCGCGCGTGGGCGTCTCTGGGCGCGTCGGTTCACGTCAGTTTCTGGCCGGTGGCGATGTCAACTTGGTCAAGGGCATGCATGGTCAGCTTCAGGAGGGTCAGGGGGAGTCAGTTGACATGGTGAGGGGAGATGGATGTGAGAGGAGAGGGGGTGAGCATGTGGGTGTCAATGGTGGCCGGCATGGGTTGGGTTTTGGTCATGGTGACCAAGAGAGAGGGGAGCAGTGGCTTGTACTGGTGATGGGAGGTGTGAGGGAGATCCAGGGCAGCAGGGATGGTCAGCTGTTGGACTTGGTCCAAGGTAAAATGGAGGTATGGGCACAAATTTACTCCTGCCTGCCATGTGTTTGGTTAAATGCCCGCAAGAGAAAAAGTTTCAAATTTTTGAAAATCCTTTGGTGGATCTTAAACATATATTCATAGAAGTGGAAAGGTGGTGGTGGTGGTCAATTTGGTGAAGAAATGCAGAATGGCAAAAGTGAGATGATCTTCTCTTTATTTCAATGTCTCCTCTTGTCTCCTTTATTCTGGTCAACCTAGTCAACTTGAGCAGAGATGGTCAACATGGAAGTTGTTGACCTTGACATGGTCTTGGATGACATGGTCATAGTTGACCAAGGTTGGTTGAAGAAAAGTCAAAAGCAGGGGTGTAAAGTAGGGAAGATTTTATAAATGGATCATATGACCATTATCACATGTATGTGAGTTTTGAATTTTCCTTTGATTTGATTCTTGTTTCTTTGATGCAAATGTGTTTGTTTATCATATATAAGTATTCTACAAGCAAGAGATCAAGCCATGGTGGCCTTGGTTGAAGATTTGCAAATTGGGCTAAGTGTATGTGAGGGAATTTTGGGGATTTTCTCACTAGGTGATTTCTCTTCATTTGAATTGACTTTGGTTGACTCTAATGTGATTCTTATTGGTTTTGAAACATTTTCAAATCATTGAATCCATTTCAAAAGGTCTTGGTCAAAGATTTGCAAAAATGGCCATAACACATAAGAGGTGATGTGTTAAATTTTATTATTTTTGTAAATTGTTCACCTTGCTTTACTTGGGCATGGGTTAGGGTCAATTTAGTGTTATATTAGGTTTGGAGATGGTTTCACACCATTTGGTCAAAGTTTAATGTCATAGGGCAAAAATTGGTGAAATGGCTATGTGTCTCATATGCCTCTATGCATATATTGCATTTGATTTTTGATTTGAGTGTTCTTGGCCCATTTGATGTTGTTGAGTATTGAAAGGGTATATGGAAGTGATCCAACCATTCACCACAAGTCCTAGGGTCAAGATTCTTAATTTCCCAAATTTGCTATTTTACTCTCATATGCCTCTATGGCATTTTTAGTTTTCTTTTTATTTTCTTTGGAAACCACTTGGATTTGGTTTGATAAGTACTAGGTAAGGTATAGGAAGGTTTTCCAAACCTCTAAGCAAAGTAGAAAGGCTTAGGGTAAAGTTTTATAAATATAGCCATAGGCACATATGCCTCTTTCTTATTTAATTTCTTTTTATTTCATTATAACTAATATGGTGAAGAGAGGGGTGAGGTTTAGGGTTTAGTGAGGTTCACAATGGTTCATCACCATTTAGCATAATAATAATGGTAGGGTTCAAGATTTACCTATTAGGGCTATATGCCACCATATGTCTTTTATTTTATTTTGGGTTTCTTAAAATAGATCCAAAAGGGTTTCTGGAGAAGATTAGGGTTTAAGGTGTTTCTTATTTGATTTCTTTCTCTTTGATTTTATTGGGTTGTGATCTTCACTTGATCACTTTAGGGTTTTAGGGTTTAGCACATAAGCATAATAACACTCATCATGGCAAAACACAAGATTTAAACAAGATCTAAATGTATCAATCTTATTTTAATAAAAGTTTTTGTTGGTTCCAAAATTTGGAACTAGTGAAATTCATTTTGTTTGTTTTGAAATTTTTGGGTTGTTACAAACCATTCCCCCTTAAACAAATCTCGTCCCGAGATTTTAAGAAAAGTTAGTTCCTAGAGAGATTGTGCATTTATTAACGAGGAGGACATACTTGTCATGAGTGGGTGCTTCTGAGCTTGATTGCGATCATGTGGTAGAAGCAGCCGTTGTTGTTGTTGATTTCTTCTTCGTGCCTTTATTCTAGGCGCGGCGGTGTTGGCGGCAATCTGGCAAGCTTTTTGGGGCACTCTTTGGAGAAAACAACTCGTAGCAATTGACGGTGGACTTGTCTTTGGGGTTGGCGGGAACGCGTTACTCCGTCCAGGGGCAGTATTGGGGTGGTTGTTGTTGCCATTGGGGTGGTTGTTGTTGTTGGTGCGATTGCCGTTGTTGTTGTGGTTGCCTCCGGGCTTCGGGGGTCCTCCGTTGTTGTTGGTGTAGTTGGGGCGATAACTCTGAGCAGGGGGCTTGTTGTATCTTGGGGTGAATCCTCCAGAGGAGTTATTGCGATACTTCTGATTATGGTGGGGTCCATTCTGTTTCATCATTAAGCATTGGGTTCTCGTGGCACGATGCGGCTTTCCTTCCATCTTCATGGCGAGTCACGAGGGCTTCTAAGTCGGCGAACGGAATGTTCACTAACACGTCTGCATCTCGTCATGCAATCCGTTCCGAAATCTTTCCTTTCTCTTCTCATTGGTATCGGTCTCATCCGGGGCGTACCTTGTGTGAGAAACTTGTCGCGGTATTCTACCACGGACATCCTTCCTTGTTTGAGTTCCCGAACTCGTCTCTCATTTTCTTGATCAGTCCTTGGGGCACATGGTATTTGCTAAACTTCAGCTTGAAGTCTTCCCAAGTCATCATACGTCTGCCATTCATGGCACGGGTCTTTGGTCCATAAGCTACGGGTAGTCTGCTAAGTAGTGCGTGGCGAGGCAGCACTTTCTGCGGCTTCAACTCCCAACCGAGGATGTTCTCCAGCTGTGGAGCCAGTCATTGACATCTAGGGTTCTTCGGTCTTGTTGAATATTGGTGGGTTGGTGTTCTGAAAGTTCTTTAGCTTTGATCCTGGGTGATCATGATGGCCTTGATTGTTGTTTGCAAGCTGTTGAAGTGCTGCAATGTTGGCTTGGCGTTCAGCTCGTTAGCTTGCCTATCCTCCAGCATGGTTTGCAACATCTGCATCATGGCGTCTTGATTGGCGCTGCGGGTTGGAGGGGCCATCTGAGCATTGATGTAGATGATAAGATAAGAGGGAAATTTCTATGGTTTGTTGTTAAGTTTGAAAAGTTCATAATATTGAAAATTTGAGTAGTGTTGCGGGGTAGAAACCAACAACACTTTTCATTCATACCAAGCATCACACATTACAATTCTAACACACCGTTGGTTTGAAGAACCATTCATTGCTCTACGATACAAGGGGATCCTGATACAACTCACACCTACTTAGTGCTTTGGGGTGATACTACTCTTTAGGGTGGATTCTTCTTCCTTCTGGGGTGAGGTGCTTGGCGAGGCGAGGGCATTGTCCAAATCCCTGCGGGTTTTGTACTGCCTGAAGTCCTGAGGTGCTTCATAGGGGTTCATCTTTGGTTGGGGTGGGGGCATGGTCATCGGTCTTCCCATGGAGTCATGTCTTGGGTAGTAGATGAAGCGAGTGTTCTTGATCTTGTCCTCATTTTGTCCACACAGACGGGAAATTGCTTCTTGCATAGCTTTGTCTAGTCCTTCCTTCCAAGTGTTTCCCGTTACAGAAAACCTATTTCCCATACCGGGGCATCAAGCTTCCTTCGTAGATCAGTAAAACGTCCACCGAGGTGGTTCTCCTAACTGAGCCTTGAGGTGATTCCGAAGAACTCGGGATACGGGTGTCCTAGATAGTCCACCAGTTGCTTCAACTCCTTTTCGAAACTTTTGTCGTCTCCGGATCCAAGCTTATAGGATTTCCATTGGTACGTCATCTGTGAGCAAGTAGGATAAGTAAGTTAAAGAAGTAGTCAAGTGTGCAAAATTTTTAGATAGTGCTATAAAGAAGTAGAGTATGAATTTCTCATTTTGAAAAAGATTTCAAGGTTAAGAGTGAGAATAAGTTTTTCTCAAATATTCACTTCTTTGGTTTTGAAATTAAGTTTTTCAGACGTCCATTCTAACTAGGGTCTCCTAAGGTCAACAATGGCTCTGATACCAACTTGTCAACACCGGATTTTTAAGTCAGATGCCTATTATGCCATTCATCGCAATCCCAGGAATATTGTTTTGCGAGACATAATAGATTGGTATCACAACACACATCATTACAACACATAATCGTCTTACAACAAGGGATCACATGATCCAAACTTAATACATCATAGTGGATCTAGAGATCCGGTTACAAAACACATAGCGGAGCGAAGTAGCGGTCGTGGTCCATCTATTCCACGACTGTGTTGACGTCAGTGGTCTAGTTGTCGTAGGCGTCTGCTTTGTCCTTCTTAGGGTTGGTACTCCTCTTCATAGTCAGGCCATTTGAATAGGGACAAAGCCATGAGTACTTTAAAGTACTCGCAAACTAATACTAATGTAAGCACTATCAACTATAGTAAGGGGTGCTAAGCTCTAGTTTTATTTGCATAAAGCTAGTTTTATTTCATAAACACTTTATTAGTCAAAAACCTTCATTTGCTCGACTAACTCAAGTGGGAACATTAGTGTCATTCCCACAACTCTGTTGTGATTCAAAGTCAAAGTCACCTTTCAAGTTCAAAAATTCACAAGTCACCCTTCATATGTCACATTTTTGAAAAGTTCTGATGACGGAACAGTATGGCCTTTCCAACCGTCCATAACCGTGGACGCGGCTATTCGAATAGATCTACACTCTGCAGAGGTCGTACACTTGTGCCACAACATTTGCAATAATCCGTCAGGGTTAACTGGCCCTGATTTACCACACTCCGTGTGCGGACTACCAACCATAACCTTTCACTTACATACCTAGTATAGGCACCTCTCCCCATGAGCTTGGCCTCCAGTGAAGACAAACCGTCCCGGGAACTGCACAGGCTTGGGCCGGACATTCACCTCATATTCCACGTCATTTCTCATCATTTCCTTTGTTGTAGAGGCAGCCTCAGCCTAACCCCGTGGCGCTTGTTTAGAGGGAACCCATACTAAGATACATAAACTTCTAGTTAAGCCTTACCCATTTCAGGTATTGTGGGGGTACTTGTAAAATTGGAATGGTATCGCATCCGAACCCAACCATCAGTGTTTTGGAAAAATTCACCAAGTCATTCACCAGTCATATTCACCTTCAAAATCTTTCAATAGAATGAATCATCATTCCAAGGTTTTCAAATCATTTCATTTCACAAGTTCCCATCTAGAGTAGTCAATTTTATTTGTTAGCACTAGCAACTAGTCATGAGGGGTGCTATCTAGCTTCCATTTGCTCTAGGCTAAATTTGATACTCTTGTAGTATTCTATCTCTAGACCAAAGTTAACTATAAAAGCAAGTTATAAATAATCAAAAACAAAAGCTTGTAAAGTAAAACTGGGAAATAGGATCATAAGCATAAAGTAAAAAGTAATGGTGCCTTGCTCCGGGGGAGCTTTGCACTTGGGTAGTCTTGCAAAAATATTTTCTTGCAATAATATGGTTTGCAAGGATGTTAGCTTGCATTGGTAAAAGCTTGCAAGAATATCAGCTTGCCTTGGTTGAGGTGGTGGTCAAAATTCTCTTCTTCTTCTTCTTGGTAGAAAACCTCCTCCTCTTGATAGTCCTTCGATACTAGCGTCTAAAATACGAATACGAGGATACAATCACCAAACAATTCATTGGCTATTCCAAACATCACATATATTCACACAAACTATTCTATGCACACAATTAATACAATTTGGTGCATTGGTAGTCTTGCTTTGAGGAAGAATAATTTCCTCTCATTATATATGTAAATGATAGTTTCCATATAGTTTTTGAGGAATAATTTCCTCTCATTGAATCTTCTTTAAGATTTAATTCCTCAAACCATCACCATGAATCTATGTTGACCTAGGTCAACCATTCATCATCATCACTTGAGAAAATGATTTAAATGAGGTAGGGATACCTCATACCATTTAATAATGCCTATTATGATTTAATATCACCAAGTATTTCATGTGAGAGTATTTGACCAGGGGTTCAAACTTCATATGAAAGTACTTGGGACAAGATTTAAATGAAGTGAAACACTTCATATAATTTACACAAGTGAACTAGCATCCCTCATTACTAGTAAGTGGGTAAATGTGTGGTTTTCTTATTTAGGAAAAATAATTCCCTCTCATACTAATTAAGGTGTTACTTTTAATTACTTAGAGAAATAATTTTCTCTCATTATCTTATTAAGATTTAATTTCTCTTATGAATAATATATGACCTAGGTTGACCAAGGTCAACCTCTTCACACTTATCATTCAAGGAAAATGATTTAAATAAGGTGAACACCTCCTACAATTTAATACCAACATAGTAATGATTTAATATCATCAAATAATTCACTATGAGAGTTAATAGACCATGGTCTCTACCTCATGTAGAATTACTTGAGACAAAGAGTTAAATGAGACCAAAGCATCTCATATGATTTAATAAGTAGTTTTGAACAATTTAAATACTACTATGAAAGATTTAATATTTTCAAACAAGAACATATGGGTCATGAGGACAGGTGTAATCAACTTACATTGAATCACTTGGAGTAATGATTTAAATGAGATGCTACACCTCATACAATTTAAATACTATTTTTGAAATAGTTTAAATGAGCTAGAAATGGCCAGATAGCCATTATTTGAGTTGAGCCCATGATCATATGAAACAACTATAGTATTTTATGACATAATAAATTAGACAACATCAAATGTGATTTTTGAGAGGTGGAACCACCTCAAAATAGTTCATGGTTGATTTTTAAGATTTATTTGAAGTTTGAAAAGTTACTGATTTGTTATTTTTACTATTCAAATTCTACAACATATTTTGATTTGAATCCAAGTGTGGTTGGATGGGGCCTTTCATGATCTTTCTAGAACAATTTGATTTGCTAACATTGAGTTTGTAGAAATTGAACTATTCAATTTATAGGATAGGCCAGTATTGATTTTCCAAACTAAAAGAATTAATTGAATTCAAAAACTGGGCCTGCGCGGGAAAACGAAGTGGGCTTCACAGGGGTTAAACGGGCCAGCCCAGCTGAGCTGCCACGCGGGCGAGAGAGGCCTGACGGCGGGGTCCACTGGCAGCCAGTGTTTCCCCCGATGAGGGCCGTCGGATTAGAGAGGCGATCGGCGGCTGAGGGTCGTCCTCATCCGCGACGAGGCTCACCGGAGACCAAACCCTACCGGCGGCCAGACTAGGGGGTCGGGGAGCTACCTGGAGGCGAGCGAGCGTCGGCGAGGTGGGCGGAGGTCGTGGAAGACGGTGGTGAAGCTCCTGGCACCAACAGCGGCTCCAATGGGGGCTCCAGTCGTCGGCGAGGTAGCAGGGGTGCCGGCAAGCGATTCGAGGGCTACGGCCTAAATTGGTGGGCGGCGTTGCTCGAGGGGAGGTAGTGAGATGAGGGAGGAAGGTTGGCGTGCTCAATTTGATCGGAGGGCGTCTCTATTTATAGGGCGAGGGGGTGCTGCGGGGTGCCGTGAAGGGTTGATGACGAGTTCGTCGTTCCAGGGCGACGAAGGGGTAAGCGAGGGGTGCAGGGTGTTGGCGACGTCAAGGCGATGCTGACGCGCTTCATGGCGAGGCCAGAGGTGGTGTAGTCGCGTCGTTATCGTCATCGGACGCCAGGGTACTGCGGCGGATGGTCGTCGTCCGTGACGACGGCTACAGGGCGTGCGCGTCCAAGCGGCGTTGTCCGTGAGGTAGCTGACGTCGAGGTGAGGCTGCAGGTGACAGGAGAGGTCGAGGGAAGCACTGGGTCGATGGGGCACGGCGGCGTCCTGTCGCGCTCCGGGACGTCATCGTGCGTGTCCTGGCGCGCGTGGGCGTCTCTGGGCGCGTCGGTTCACGTCAGTTTCTGGCCGGTGGCGATGTCAACTTGGTCAAGGGCATGCATGGTCAGCTTCAGGAGGGTCAGGGGGAGTCAGTTGACATGGTGAGGGGAGATGGATGTGAGAGGAGAGGGGGTGAGCATGTGGGTGTCAATGGTGGCCGGCATGGGTTGGGTTTTGGTCATGGTGACCAAGAGAGAGGGGAGCAGTGGCTTGTACTGGTGATGGGAGGTGTGAGGGAGATCCAGGGTAGCAGGGAGGGTCAGTGTTGGACTTGGTCCAAGGTAAAATGGAGGTATGGGCACAAAATTTACTCCTGCCTGCCAGGTGTTTGGTTAAATGCCCGCAAGAGAAAAAGTTTCAAATTTTTGAAAATCCTTTGGTGGATCTTAAACATATATTCATAGAAGTGGAAAGGTGGTGGTGGTGGTCAATTTGGTGAAGAAATGCAGAATGGCAAAAGTGAGATGATCTTCTCTTTATTTCAAAGTCTCCACTTGGCAGCACTATACTGGTCAACCTAGTCAACATTAGCAGAGATGGTCAACATGGAAGTTGTTGACCTTGACATGGTCTTGGATGACATGGTCATAGTTGACCAAGGTTGGTTGAAGAAAAGTCAAAAGCAGGGGTGTAAAGTAGGGAAGATTTTATAAATGGATCATATGACCATTATCACATGTATGTGAGTTTTGAATTTTCCTTTGATTTGATTCTTGTTTCTTTGATGCAAATGTGTTTGTTTATCATATATAAGTATTCTACAAGCAAGAGATCAAGCAATGGTGGCCTTGGTTGAAGATTTACAAATTTGGCTAAGTGTATGTGAGTGAATTTTGGGATTTTCTCACTATGTGATTTCTCTTCATTTGAATTGACTTTGGTTGACTTTAATGTGATTCTTATTGGTTTAGAAACATTTTCAAACCATTGAATCCATTTCAAAAGGTCTTGGTCAAAGATTTGCAAAAATGGCCATAACACATAAGAGGTGATGTGTTAAATTTTATTATTTTTGTAAATTGTTCACCTTGCTTTACTTGGGCATGGGTTAGGGTCAATTTAGTGTTATATTAGGTTTGGAGATGGTTTCCCATCATTTGAGTTTAATGTCATAGGGCAAAAATTGGTGAAATGGCTATGTGTCTCATATGCCTCTATGCATATGTGCATTTGATTTTTGATTTGAGTGTTCTTGGCCCATTTGATTTGTTGAGTATTGAAAGGGTATATGGAAGTGAGATCCAACCATTCACCACAAGTCCTAGGGTCAAGATTCTTAAATTCACAAAGTTGCTATTTACTCTCTTATGCCTCTATTTTTTAATTTCTTTTTATTTTGCTTTGGAAACCACTTGGATTGGGTTTGATAAGTACTAGGTGTATGAAGGTTTTCTAAACCTCTAAGCAAAGTAGAAAAGGCTTAGGGTAAAGTTTTATTATCCATAGGCACATATGCCTCTTTCTTATTTAATTTCTTTTTATTTCATTATAACTAATATGGTGAAGAGAGAGGTTTAGGGTTTAGTGAGGTTCACAATGGTTCCTACATTTAGCATATGGTAGGGTTCAGATTTTCAGTAAAGACCATATGCCACCATCCTGTCTTTTATTTTTATTTTGGGTTTCTTAAAATAGATCCAAGGGTTTAGGAGGATTAGGGTTTAAGGTGTTGCTTATTTGATTTCTTTCAGTTTTATTGGGTTGTGATCTTACTTGATCCTTTGGGTTTTAGGGTTTACTTTTATAAACACAATAACACTCATCATGGCAAAACACAGGATTTAAAACAAGATCTATTGTCCAAATATTATTTTAATAAGTTTTTGTTGGTTCCAAATTTGAGAGAAATTCATTTTGTTTGTTTTTGAAATTTTTGGGTTGTTACTACAACCCTTCCCCCTTAAACAAATCTCGTCTGAGATTTTAAGAAAAGTTAGGTTCCTAAGAGAGATTGTGCATTTTATTAACGGGAGGACATGCGTCATACAGTGCAGGTGTCACAGGCAGTGGTAGGTGTGGTAGAGGCAGTAGTTGTTGTTGTTAGGTTACAACTTCTTAAATGACGTGGCTGTTCTTGGCCGGTAGCGGCGACGATTGGCGGCAATCAGCAGCTTTTTGGGGCCTCTTTGGGAGAAGTGACCCACAACTCCAGTAATGTGATTGGTGGACTTGTCTTGGGGTTGTGAGAACGGCGTTACTCCAGATCCTTTAGGCGGTATTAGGGTGGTTGTTGTTGCCATTGGGGTGTTGTTGTTGTTGGTGCGATTGCCGTTGTTGTTGTGGTTGCCTCGGATTCGGGGGTCCTCCGTTGTTGTTGGTGTAGTTAGGGCGATGAGCAGGGGGCTTGTTGTATCTTGGGGTGAATCCTCCAGAGGATTATACTTCTGATTATGGTGGGGTCCATTCCCTGGTTCATCATTACTGCGCTTGGGTTTATATTAGCACAATCAGACTTTCCTTCCATCTGTGTATGTGGAGTCTGAGACACAGTCAATGACCGAATGTTCACTAACCACAGTCTGCATCTCGTCATACAATCCGTTCAGAAATCTTTCCTTTCTCTTCTCATTAGTGTCGGTCTCATCCGGGGCGTACCTTAATGATGAAAGCTTGTCATGGTATTCTACCACGGACATCCTTCCTTGTTTGAGTTCCCGGAACTCGTCTCTCATTTCTTGATCAGTCCTTGGGGCACATGGTATTTGCTAAACTTCAGCTTGAGAAGTCTTCCCAAGTCATCATCACAATCCTTGCATTCATGGCACGGGTCTTTGCTTGGTCCACCAAGCTACAGGCCCGGTCTTTACCTTTAAGTAGTGCGTGGCGAGCAGCACTCTCTCTTGACTTCAACTCACTTAACCAGAGGTTGTTCTCCAGCTATGCAGGCCAGTCTGTCAACTGCTTCGAAGTCTTTATTTGAATATTGGTGGGTTGGTGTTCTGAAAGTTCTTTAGCTTTGATCTGCAGGTGATCTGTGATGGCCTTGATTGTTGTTTGCAAGCTGTTGAAGTGCTGCAATGTTGGCTTGGCGTTCAGCTCGTTCAGCTTGCCTATCCTCCAGCATGGTTTGCAACATCTGCATCATGGCGTCTTGATTGGCGCTGCGGGTTGGAGGGGCCATCTGAGCATTGATGTAGATGATAAGATAAGGGAAATTTCTGTAGTTTTGTTTTATTTAAGTTTGAAAGTTCTATAATATTGAAATTTGGGTAGTGTTGGGGTAGAAACCAACAACACTTTTCATTCATACAAGCATCACACATTACAAATCTAACACACCGTTGGTTTGAAGAACCATTCATTCGCTCTACGATACAAAGGGGATCCTGATACAACTCACACCTACTTAAGTGCTGGGATGATACTACTCTTCCGGGTGGATTCTTCGTCTTCACGGGTGATGTGCTTGGCGAGAGGCGAGGGCGTTGTCCAAATCCCTGCGGGTTTTGTACTGCCGAAGTCTTTGGGTGCTTCTGGGGTTCATCTTTGGATTTGGGGTGGGGCATGGTCATCGGTCTTCCCATGGAGTCATGTCTTGGGTAGTAGATGAGAGTGTTCTTGATCTTGTCCTCATTTTGTCCACAGACGGGAAATTGCTTCTTGCATAGCTTTGTCTAGTCCTTCCTTCCAAGTGTTTCCGTTACAGAAAACCATATGGTTTCCCATACGGAGCATCAGCTTCAACCAAGTAGATCGGTAGAACGTCCCATAGGGTGGTTCTCCTAACCCAGTGTTGAGGAGTATTCCGAAGAACTCGGGATACGGGTGTCCTAGATAGTCCACTAGTTGCTTCAACTCCTTTTCGAAACTTTTGTCGTCTCCGGATCCAAGCTTATAGGATTTCCATTGGTACGTCATCTGTGAGCAAGTAGGATAAGTAAGTTAAAGAAGTAGTCAAGTGTTTTATGTAGGCTTGCAAAGAAAGTAGAGTATGAATTTCTCATTTTGAAAAAAGATTTCAAGGTTAAGGGTGAGAATAAGTTTTTCACAAATATTCACTTCTTTGGTTTTGAAATTAAGTTTTACAGACGTCGTCCATTTTAACTAGGGTCTCCTAAGGTCAACAATGGCTCTGATACCAACTTGTAACACTAGGATTTTTAAGTCAGTGCCTCTGTGCCATTCATGTAATCCAGATATTGTTTTATGAGAGACATAATAGGTGTGGTATCTAACATCATCCACATTACAACACATAGCTCGTCTTACAACAAGGGATCACATGATCCAAACTTAATACATCATAATTGGATCTAGAGATCCGTTACAAACACCACATAAGCAGGCAAGTAGTGCTTGATGCATTGGTCATCTATTCCTGGTGGCTTGTTGACGTCAGAGTGGTCTGGTTGTATTGGCATCCTAATCCTTCTTAGAGGGTTACTAAGTGCTCCTCTTCACTAGTGGCCATTGGATGTGAGGGACAAAACCATGAGTACTTTAAAGTACTTCGCAAAACTAACTCTGTCATAACCATATCAACTATAGTAAGGGTGCCTAAGCTCTAGTTTTATTTGCATAAAGCTAGTTTTATTTCACTAAACACTTTAGTAAACAAGAAACCTTCATTTGCTCGACTAACTCAAGTGGGAACATTAGTGTCATTCCCACAACTTCTGTTGTGATTCAAAGTCAAAGTCACCTTTCAAGTTCAAAAATTCACAAGTCACCCTTCATATGTCATTTTTGAAAAGTTAGATGTGAGCAGGTATGGCACACTGCTTAGTCCATAGTGGACGCGGCTATTGAATAGATCTACACTTTCTGCGGAGGTCGTACACTTGTGCCACAACATTTACAATAATCCGTCAAGGTTAGCTGGCCCTGATTTACCACACTTTCCGTGTGCGGACCCCAACCATAACCTTTCCTTACATACCCTAGTGTGGCACCTCTCCCATGGACTTAGCCTCCCGGTGAAAACCAGCCGTAACAGGCCCCACCACCAGGGCTTGGGCGGATGTTCACCTCATATTCCGTCATTTCTCATCATTTCCTTTGTTGTAGAGGCAGCCTCCAGCCTAACCCGATGACGCTTGTTTAGGGAACCAACCACTAGAATACATAAACTTCTAGTTAGCCTTACCATTTAAGGTATTATTGGGGTACCCAATAAAATTGGAATGGTATCGCATCAGAACCCACCATCAGTTTTGGTAAAATTCACCAAGTCATTCACCCAGGTCATATTCACCTTCAAAATCTTTCCAAGTCATTCATTCCAAGGTTTTCAAAGTCAGTTCATTTCACAAGTTCCCATCTAGAGTAGTCAATTTTATTTGATGGCACTAGCAACTAGTCATGAGGGGTGCTATCTATTTTTGATTGTGTCTAGCTAAATTTGATATTCTTGTAGTATTCTATCTCTAGACCAAAGTTAACTATAAAGCAAGTTATAAATAATCAAAAACAAAAGCTTGTAAGAGTAAAACTGGGAAATAGGATCATAAGCATAAAGTAAAAAGTAATGGTGCCTTGCTCCGGGGGAGCTTTGCACTTGGGTAGTCTTGCAAAATATTTTCTTGCAATAATATGGTTTGCAAGGATGTTAGCTTGCATTGGTAATAGCTTGCAATAATATAGCTTGCAATAATATAGCTTGCCTTGGTTGGCGTATTGATCAAAGCGGTCTTCTTCTCCTTGGAAGTAGATCTCCTCGCGTCTAAAATATGAATACGAGGATACAATCACCAAACAATTCATTGGCTATTCCAAACATCACATATATTCACACAAACTATTCTATGCACACAATTAATACAATTTGGTGCATTGGTAGTCTTGCTTTGAGGAAGAATAATTTCCTCTCATTATATATGTAAATGATAGTTTCCATATAGTTTTTGAGGAATAATTTCCTCTCATTGAATCTTCTTTAAGATTTAATTCCTCAAACCATCACCATGAATCTATGTTGACCTAGGTCAACCATTCATCATCATCACTTGAGAAAATGATTTAAATGAGGTAGGGATACCTCATACCATTTAATAATGCCTATTATGATTTAATATCTCCAAGTATTTCATGTGAGAGTATTGGACCAGGGGTTCAAACTTCATATGAAAGTACTTGGGACAAGATTTAAATGAAGTGAAACACTTCATATAATTTACACAAGTGAACTAGCATCCCTCATTACTAGTAAGTGGGTAAATGTGTGGTTTTCTTATTTAGGAAAAATAATTCCCTCTCATACTAATTAATGTGTTACTTTTAATTACTTAGAGAAATAATTTCCTCTCATTATCTTATTAAGATTTAATTTCTCTTATGAATAATATATGACCTAGGTTGACCAAAGTCAACCTCTTCACACTTATCATTCAAGGAAAATGATTTAAATAAGGTGAACACCTCCTACAATTTAATACCAACATAGTAATGATTTAATATCATCAAATAATTCACTATGAGAGTTAATAGACCATGGTCTCTACCTCATGTAGAATTACTTGAGACAAAGAGTTAAATGAGACCAAAGCATCTCATATGATTTAATAAGTAGTTTTGAACAATTTAAATACTACTATGAAAGATTTAATATTTTCAAACAAGAACATATGGGTCATGAGGACAGGTGTAATCAACTCACATTGAATCACTTGGAGTAATGATTTAAATGAGATGCTACACCTCATACAATTTAAATACTATTTTTGAAATAGTTTAAATGAGCTAGAAATGGCCAGATAGCCATTATTTGAGTTGAGCCCATGATCATATGAAACAACTATAGTATTTTATGACATAATAAATTAGACAACATCAAATGTGATTTTTGAGAGGTGGAACCACCTCAAAATAGTTCATGGTTGATTTTTAAGATTTATTTGAAGTTTGAAAAGTTACTGATTTGTTATTTTTACTATTCAAATTCTACAACATATTTTGATTTGAATCCAGTGTGGTTGGATGGGGCCTTTCATGATCTTTCTAGAACAATTTGATTTGCTAACATTGAGTTTGTAGAAATTGAACTATTCAATTTATAGGATAGACCAGTATTGATTTTCCAAACTAAAAGAATTAATTGAATTCAAAAACTGGGCCAGCGCGGGAAAACGAAGTGGGCTTCACAGGGGTTAAACGGGCCAGCCCAGCTGAGCTGCCACGCGGGCGAGAGAGGCCTGACGGCGGGGTCCACTGGCAGCCAGTGTTTCCCCAGCCCGAAGCGGTACGCGATGAGGGCCGTCGGATTAGAGAGGCGATCGGCGGCTGAGGGTCGTCCTCATCCGCGACGAGGCTCACCGGAGACCAAACCCTACCGGCGGCCAGACTAGGGGGTCGGGGAGCTACCTGGAGGCGAGCGAGCGTCGGCGAGGTGGGCGGAGGTCGTGGAAGACGGTGGTGAAGCTCCTGGCACCAACAGCGGCTCCAATGGGGGCTCCAGCCGGCGAGGTAGCAGGGGTGTTGGCGGAGCTCCGGCAAGCGATTCGAGGGCTACGGCCTAAATTGGTGGGCGGCGTTGCTCGAGGGGAGGTAGTGAGGTGAGGGAGGAAGGTTGGCGTTCTCAATTTGATCGGAGGGCGCCTCTATTTATAGGGCGAGGGGGTGCTGCGGGGTGCCGTGAAGGGTTGATGACGAGTTCGTCGTTCCAGGGCGACGAAGGGGTAAGCGAGGGGTGCAGGGTGTTGGCGACGTCAAGGCGATGCTGACGCGCGTCATGGTGAGGCAGGGGAAGGAATGGTCGCGTCGTTATCGTCATCGGACGCCAGGGTACTGCGGCGGATGGTCGTCGTCCGTGACGACGGCTACAGGGCGTGCGCGTCCAAGCGGCGTTGTCCGTGAGGTAGCTGACGTCGAGGTGAGGCTGTAGGTGAAAGGAGGGGTCGAGGGGAGCACTGAGTCGACGGGGCACGGCGGCGTTCTGTCGCGCTCCGGGACGTCATCGTGCGTGTCCTGGCGCGCGTGGGCGTCTCTGGGCGCGTCGGTTCACGTCAGTTTCTGGCCGGTGGCGATGTCAACTTGGTCAAGGGCATGCATGGTCAGCTTCAGGAGGGTCAGGGGGAGTCAGTTGACATGGTGAGGGGAGATGGATGTGAGAGGAGAGGGGGTGAGCATGTGGGTGTCAATGGTGGCCGGCATGGGTTGGGTTTTGGTCATGGTGACCAAGAGAGAGGGGAGCAGTGGCTTGTACTGGTGATGGGAGGTGTGAGGGAGCTCCAGGGCAGCAGGGAGGGCCAGGGTTGGACTTGGTCCAAGGTAAAATGGAGGTATGGGCACAAAATTAACTCCTGCCTGCCATGTGTTTGGTTAAATGCCCGCAAGAGAAAAAGTTTCAAATTTTTGAAAATCCTTTGGTGGATCTTAAACATATATTCATAGAAGTGGAAAGGTGGTGGTGGTGGTCAATTTGGTGAAGAAATGCAGAATGGCAAAAGTGAGATGATCTTCTCTTTATTTCAATGTCTCCTCTTGTCTCCTTTATTCTGGTCAACCTAGTCAACATGAGATATGGTGGTCAACATGGAAGTTGTTGACCTTGACATGGTCTTGGATGACATGGTCATAGTTGACCAAGGTTGGTTGAAGAAAAGTCAAAAGCAGGGGTGTAAAGTAGGGAAGATTTTATAAATGGATCATATGACCATTATCACATGTATGTGAGTTTTGAATTTTCCTTTGATTTGATTCTTGTTTCTTTGATGCAAATGTGTTTGTTTATCATATATAAGTATTCTACAAGCAAGAGATCAAGCCATGGTGGCCTTGGTTGAAGATTTGCAAATTGGGCTAAGTGTATGTGAGGGAATTTTGGGGATTTTCTCACTAGGTGATTTCTCTTCATTTGAATTGACTTTGGTTGACTCTAATGTGATTCTTATTGGTTTTGAAACATTTTCAAATCATTGAATCCATTTCAAAAGGTCTTGGTCAAAGATTTGCAAAAATGGCCATAACACATAAGAGGTGATGTGTTAAATTTTATTATTTTTGTAAATTGTTCACCTTGCTTTACTTGGGCATGGGTTAGGGTCAATTTAGTGTTATATTAGGTTTGGAGATGGTTTCACACCATTTGGTCAATGTTTAATGTCATAGGGCAAAAATTGGTGAAATGGCTATGTGTCTCATATGCCTCTATGCATATATTGCATTTGATTTTTGATTTGAGTGTTCTTGGCCCATTTGATGTTGTTGAGTATTGAAAGGGTATATGGAAGTGATCCAACCATTCACCACAAGTCCTAGGGTCAAGATTCTTAATTTCCCAAATTTGTATTTTACTCTCATATGCCTCTATGGCATTTTTAGTTTCTTTTTATTTTCTTTGGAAACCACTTGGATTTGGTTTGATAAGTACTAGGTAAGGTATAGGAAGGTTTTCCAAACCTCTAAGCAAAGTAGAAAGGCTTAGGGTAAAGTTTTATAAATATAGCCATAGGCACATATGCCTCTTTCTTATTTAATTTCTTTTTATTTCATTATAACTAATATGGTGAAGAGAGGGGTGAGGTTTAGGGTTTAGTGAGGTTCACAATGGTTCATCACCATTTAGCATAATAATAATGGTAGGGTTCAAGATTTACCTATTAGGGCTATATGCCACCATATGTCTTTTATTTTATTTTGGGTTTCTTAAAATAGATCCAAAAGGGTTTCTGGAGAAGATTAGGGTTTAAGGTGTTTCTTATTTGATTTCTTTCTCTTTGATTTTATTGGGTTGTGATCTTCACTTGATCACTTTAGGGTTTTAGGGTTTAGCACATAAGCATAATAACACTCATCATGGCAAAACACAAGATTTAAACAAGATCTAAATGTATCAATCTTATTTTAATAAAAGTTTTTGTTGGTTCCAAAATTTGGAACTAGGGAAATTCATTTTGTTTGTTTTGAAATTTTTGGGTTGTTACACCCACCAACCTAATTATCATACTTGTTCTTTATTAAAGAACATGTTCTTCAAAAGTTATTCTTTTGAATTATATAATAAGTAATCATCAACCATGCACTATCAGACTTAAAATTGACAACTTCTCTTTACTTATTATACCACTACTATCCATTGGTGTGTATGATTGTTATTATGCATTCTACTACTTGTTTATGATACCAAGTAATCAACCTTAATAAGAACCTTGTTTGTGAATCACTCTAAAAGTGCAACACACCCGAAACTATTACACCTCACTAATCCTAAATCATCGGGGTTAGGTCACGCTTAGAGCGATTGCATCTCATCTTATGCATTGTTGCATCCTTCCAATCTTTTAAACATCGTCCTTACCAGACGATGATGCTATTTCAGAATTTGGAGTTATTGCGCACCGAAGACCTTGCCTACATAATCTTGCAGCCAAGAAAGGCAAGTTCATCACTTGCTCATGTCATTTGAGTATTTCTATCAAATTACTTGCAAAGTACTATGGTTATCACTATTGCATAAAAACCAAAACCACTTTCATAACTATGAATATGACTATGTGGTGGGCAATGGAACCATGGATTGGGTTGATATGGTGGAGGTTCCATTGCAAGGGTTTATATCCATGTAGGATTAAACAACAAATGTCGCCAGTGATTCTTGTGCCGTAATACCCGTGTTAACCATAAGATCGGAGTGGGACGGAGTAGTCAAAAAGTGTTTCCACCTCTCGTTCATCAACGGATGCGCTTTACGTAGACACTTGTATCGTAGGGGCAAGCGGTAGGCTGGGGAAGCCTTAAGTCCCCACGGCATGGTCGTAGACACTTGTCGCTCGAAGAACAAGCGGTAGGCTGGGGAAGCCTTAAGTCCCACGGTATTGCGGTCTATGATGGGTTGCAGCTACCGGCGAAGGTTTGGTTAACGAGTCCCAAACTGTTGTCGTGGTGGGGTCCACCGTGAGTGGGAATAATGGGACGGCGAGGACCCAGGTGGGAGGTATGCAACAAAGGGTGGGTGTTCGAGGGTAGCGGAGGAACATGATTGGCTAGACCTTATAAGGGCCTCCTCCAAGGAAGTGTGGAGCGAGAACTAGACTCGGTTGGCACCAAGGTTAAGATCTCTTTTGGGTAAAGCAACACACCTCTGCGAGTGTAAAGAAGTGACTGTCACTCCACATTCGGGATATGGAGGCTGACAGCACCCGTTAAGGAACTCCATTAGTTCTAGTAAACCGGTGAAGGCTGACGGACAGTTCTTCTGAATAAAAGCAACCTCTTGAAGAAATGGTTATGAAAACCTGCATTGGTATTAGACTTTCGGTCTAATGGTAGCTAGTGCATTAAACACCTCTTTCCTATATAATGAACTTGTTGAGTACGCTCGTATCATCCCCTCTTAAATCCCCTGCTTAGATATGGAGGCACCAAAGGAGGATCTCAGTGCAACTCGAAGACAGGAGTCAACAACTACTTCAAGGGACAGGAACTGTCAGAGAAGAGCAGATACCACATCCAACAAGGAGAAACCTAGATTAGAATAGAAAGGAACTAGCTTCCTAAACTTAGCTCCTATTTAGCTAGAATCTATTCATAGCCTCTGTAGCTAGTTAAATACTCTATAAATAGAGTTCGTGATAGGATTAGACTAGAGTCGTTCTTCAAGTTTAATTGCGATTTTACCTCATTGTAAAGTAGGAGAATGTGTCGATCTTATGTAACAGAGTCTGTATGTAATTCTATAGACATGCCTTGGACCGCATATGTTTCTGTTGTACCACTCTGAGCGATATCATACTAGTGGAATGTTTCATTGGTATTATATCAGACTTGCATACTACACCATGCTGGTTGCCGGGTACCATTGGTATCAGAGCAAATGCTTTGACCTTAGGGTTAAAACCCTTTAAAGGAGACCTATAGGATTGGTAGTGTCTATAGGAAGTTGCCTTAGGTGAACCAAATGTTTTTATGACTTGAGATGGATATTCACTTGAGAATAATCCTGACACACTTGAGTCAACATTTCTTACCTATCCTTCCTAAGTAAAGTTAGTTAGCTAATTCCAAATATGTAGTACACCATTGAAGTCTTAAAACAATAGATGAGTAGATCATAGTTGGTATACAATGCATGCTAGTCCAAAGAGAGGATACAGCCATAAGGAAGATATCCTATTGGAAGATGTGTACCAACATATGATATGATTAAGTAAGAGTTATCCAGACCTATAATAGGAATAATCTCAATTGAAGAAGATAGGTATATAAAAAGATATTCCATTAGCAGGTATAATCATGGGTAAGCAAATTATTCAAACTTAGGAGACAATTGATAGCAAGTGATAACTATGAGTCATGTGAGGAGTATAGACCATGATGAGTCAATCATGGGAGGTAAGAAAGAGAGATAGGAATAAAATATGTCTATTTACAGGGTAGAGTTGTTAATCATATATGATTCACCTGAGAATCATTATGTGATAGCCTAGAACATCATAAATACTTAGAAGGAGTACAATAAGAAGTTAGGTGTTCACCAATAGTGCAGGAATTGTGTTCCAAAACCATGGGAAGTGTGCCAAGCACATCATGACCATAGTCTTATGATAATATAAACACTTGGAAGTATAGGAGCTATATTTCCATAGTATGTGTTTAGGGTAGCAATGTTAGAACCTAGACATATCATGTGAGATAGTCCTCAACAAAATGGAAGCTAAGTCAGTACTTCCAAAGAAAATTAGGTTAACTTACTTTGTTTCAAGTTTATCTCATTACAAATGTGCAATTGAGGTAAAGGTTGAGACAAATAGTAGAATTCCATGTATTCGTGCTAAGTATCACGATATAAACCTATATTATGTGGTGTTATATACTACACATCTCAGCCTGATGTTTGGAGATGTCTTACTCAACAATCATATTTAGGCTTATGATGGTGTGTATTATATGCACAAAGCTGAATCTTCTTGGATTTCATTGGATTTTCATTGTTTGACTAGATCCATACATGAAGTTTGACTTTGATATGCAAATGCATGTTGCAATATCAAGTCATTACTTGATGCTATAGATCTAGAGGGTAAGGGTATTCATGTGAGGAAGTGACGAATTCTGAAGATTCTAAAAACAAGATGAAGGATAGTTAGTTAAAGGAAATAAAGTTGTGGGAAGCAACCACAATACTCTGAAGGAAGTATAAATCAAAACTCATGCTTACCTCAACAGAGGAGTACTTTTGTACGAAAGAAGCATGAAGGTGAGAAATATAATGATTATGGTGAAGCTCAAGCAGATCCCTAGTCATCATAGAAGAGGGAATGCATAGGAGATCACTTCGGATACTATATTCATAGTGTCAGCTAGTGGTTTTCTTGCAAAATAAACCCTGAATGAAGGAAGATGATATATGAAACCATAGCAGATATAAGAAGACCATAGTCGATATCAGAAGACCACAACTGGTATAAGATCAATACTGCGAGATGGAGTGGAAGATGTCTCGTCCAGTTGATCAAGACCTATAATAGAGTACATTTTTAAATATCAAATAGCCATAGTTGGTATAATAACCAAAGCTGGTATTAGTTGGTATTACAAATAGTCCATGATTGAATTAGTTGTAACAAAAGTTTGTGAACAAATAAAAAAATCCTGTCAGCCAAATAGCTAGATCTATAATCATTTAGTCGAAGGATTCACATTGGATGTCCACAATTGAGTGGATACACCACAAAGTTTCTTCGCGAGACCTTAGAAGAAGTAAAACCCATAAGTTAGAACCAGACCAATATTCTAATCATAAGTCCAATAGTTGGAAGAAAAAGAGTTGAAGACCATAAGAAAACCCTAAGGGGTAGAGTAAAGATTGAGTTGACTGTACAATAACCCAATACTTTAAGCTAGATAGAAGAAGAAGGTCTGAACTGAGAGGAAGTTCGATCTTATTTTCATAAGATTGTTGACACTACTTTCAGATGGATATCAGACCAGAAGCCGAGGTTTATACTTCGAGGAAGTAAGAAGTGGTATAACTTGAAAGTGAGTAATATTTACTCAGAAGTATGATAGCCCAAGTAAATTAAGGCTAAGGAAGTTGGATGAAGGATTGTAGGAGACCAAATAAAGCTCAAGAAGACCCAAAGACCGAAGGAAATTGACCATACCAGAACCACAGACTAATAGAATGATTCCTTTCATGGAACCTAAAGAATCCAAAATAGTTATAAGCATCAACTATAAACCATGATTGGATGGACTAAATGAGTCTAATCCATTCCTAGGAAAATAAACCATCACAACCATTTCCATGGTAAGTGCCTTACCAAGTACCATTACTGCACTTTTGGTAGTAAGGGAAAAACAATGACCTATTTTATCAAATAGGAGAGTGTTATCCAATTAGTCCTCAATAAAGACTGCCAGGACAAGAAGAAGTTCCAATCATTTAATCTTCAATGAGATAGGAAACAAGATTATAATAGTTGGAAGAAATCAATGAATCAAAGTAAGAGCCATGGTTCAGAGACAGGTATTATTAGATTCCAGAGAAAAATCATAGAACTGGAGTAAGAACTAAAGTTCAGAGACAAACCCTAATGGATTCCAGGAAGAAGCTGGACAAGAGATATATTCAATTATATCTAGTAAGATCACCACGGAGTTCGAGAGAAGTCATAGTCTGCACAAGTCAGATCCAAACTCCGAAACGTGAGAGAGTTCAAACTTCGAGGACGAAGTTTAGTTTAAGGGGTAGAGACTGTAATATCCCAGGTATTGGGGTTACAAAAATAGAGGAAATAGATGTGTGCATTGCATTCATGCATAGAAAATCTGGGGAATTTTCGCGCTTTAAAGTAAAACAGTCACAGTAACTGAAGTTTCACTTGACCTTGATGGAATTGAAGTAGATCATCAAGCCAAGTGCTATAAACCTCAATGTGACTTTGCTAAAACCTTGTTTTGGGTAGAGAGAATTTGATCTAAGGGATTAGATCAAATGGAATTAAAATCAACACAAGAACTTATTAATCAATGATCAACTACTTGATTTTATTAAAGATCACCACATGGTATTCGTTGCCACAACATATGAACATACATTTAAATGGAAATCAAGTAATAATAAATGAAGAAACCATTCTTCACTTATCTTTTCCATGTCCTAAGACTAATCTAGGATCCTACCATGAAACCTCATGGTATTCATTCCACTTCCATATTGGAATTATAACAAGGAGATCCACCCAAGAAGTATACATTCCCCTCTATTACAAATAGCTTTACATCAAACCTAAATAGGTGAGAGTCCTATTTTATTTAAGGAAGCAATGGCAAACCTTGAGGCAAACCTTGGATATAAATATCCATATGATCACAACATTATCTTCAAGAGGAACCCTAGAGTATTACTCAAGTCATTACCAAGTGAGAGAGACCATTTACACTAATTCAAGCTTTACTTATTTAAGAATAAAAGACAACCTTGGAACTAAAGTATTAGGTTGTAAACCATTTTCCTTGGAGTGGTGAGATAACCTAATATCACATGGAATAATACCATATCCATGAATTGATAAAGTAAGAAGGAGATTAATTCAACCAAGATAGCCAAGTGGAGTTTTAGACTTGATACCTATGGAGATATTGTGAGTACACCATAAACCCTAGAATAACCATTCCTTTATAAGAGAGCCCAAGCTATGGTGTTACACTCAAGTAGTTGAGGCAACACTTGAATGTGAGGGAGAGAACTATCCATATACCAGATGACCATATCATCATTGTTTGAATAGAACCTTAACATAATATCTCAGGCATTCTCCTGGGATATAAACTTAAGAGGCAACCATAGTAGTTCTATTCAAGAAAGTAAAATAGAAGTGATATATCCTAGTTGATCAAGACAACACTTGATCATGGAAGTGAAAACCATTACATTAGAAATACCTTAGGAAGCCAAACCTTGATCATTATAAATTGAGTGATGATCATAAACCCTAAGAACTTGAGGTAAAGATATCAAGAACAAGTGGATCATGTCTAACCATGATCATGCTCTTGAAGTATGTGAGGATAAGTTAAACCCTACTAGAATAAGTAGATTTCATTCCCACATAAAATTATAGGAAGATAACTAGTAAGCAAACCTAGATTTATATCTTATCTTTTACTTGTGAACCATTTGGTGCTCCTAAGTAGAATCCTACCATATCTATATTTCATAAAATAAAGAACCTAAGAAAACCTTAGAGTAAAACTCCATATTTAATATGGTGAGAAACCATCCATCCATGTGACCAAAGTTAACTATAAAAAGAACTATAACAACTTTAGTTACTTTAATGATTAATTGAGGATAATAATAGAAGTTAATTGGTAGAAGATAACACCAATTCTCAAATCCTTAGTAATTAGATAAGCACATGAAATTTTAAGCAAGTAACCATCTTATCTTGGTTAGGGGAGACTAAACCCTAGCAAATACAATATGGTGTCATCTCAAATTCTACAACCCAGAATTATATCTCAAACCTAGTTGTGAATTACTTGGGTGATTACAATTATAAAACTAGACCATAAATGAGATTTGAACCAAGTACCATTAGGTGAAAATAATTAGAACCTTAGAATTGCTCATTAGCTAAATTCTATGCTTCACTAATTAACCCTAAGAAACATCTAGTGCTTAAACTCACAATTAAATCCATGTGTGGTGATCAACCACTTATCTATGTAAATAAAGCCCCACCTTGAAGAGAGTAATGCATACTCTAGGATTTTAAGTTATATTTAAAACATAGTACTAATGCTAACTTTGAATTTGGGTTATCATCAAACCTACAAAACCCTAAGAAAATGTTGCTCACATGCAATGCCAGTGATTAATTCCTCAAATGGAAACCCAGACATAGTAACAATATCTAAAATACTTTGAGATGAAAGTATCAACTCTCATAATTCCAAACAGAATTGATTGCATAATAAAAAGTGAATTAAAGTAAAAATATAAGCTTATGTCCAAATGTTATTTTGAATAAGTTCACAAATATGCAAGTAATTGAATATAAAATATGAATTCAAAATAAAATAGTGAAACAATAGTCAGTATACTAAATCTTGAATGAATTAGCATAATTACAAATTATTTACAAACAATATTGAATTCAAATATGGATTCAAAAGATAAATTGAAAACATAAAATATAAAACAGAAAAAGGAAAAAGGCTTACCTAGCTTACCTGGCAGATCAGAGCAGCCTAGGAGGAGCCCAATGCGCAGCCCAGCAACCAAGCCCACCAGAACCCAAAACCAGCCCAGCATCCTTTCACTTCGGATAAACACGGAGAGGGAGTCTTCGTCTTCGTCTCTGTCTGCTCGACGCGCAGGAGAGCGCCACGGCGCCGGCCACCTCCACGTCCCGCGGTGCCGTGACTGCCAGCGCACGCCAAAGTCCGTATAAACGCGAAGCCTCCATTTCCCTCTTTTGCTCCAATTCCTCCCCATGCCGAAACCCTAGTTCCCGGCCACCTCGTCTCGCTGCCGAGAGGCCGTCCCAAGCCCAACGGTGAGGTCCTGGGGGTGCGCCTCGTCTTCTATTCCATCTGGGAGGAAGATAGCATCCAGGGAAGCCCGAGTCTGGCGAATTCGGCGGTTTTCTCCCGGCTCATCGCCGGTATCGGCGAGGTTGAGCTCGTCTCCGCCCATGATCAACGCCGTCGACTATCTAGGAAGATCCAGGGTGAGATTTAGCTTCCGTACGACTTTACTATGCATCATTTGGTCCACCGTAGCGAGATATCGACGTTCGCCGGAGTTGCTCCGCCGCGGTTTTGTTCTCCGGCGATGCTCCGGTGTCCATTGGGGAAAACCACTACCACCACGGTACTCAGCGTGTCGCAGAGATTCGGTAGAGCATAGTCGCGCGTCCAGGGGCGCCGTAAAACGGCGGCGCCGCCGCACTTTGACTCGCCGGCGTTTAAACACCGGTAGGGTCAAACTTCACAGTCAACAATGACTGTGTCGTGTCCGCGTGGGAGCTGACGTGGATCTCTGGTCCACCAGTCAGTGACACGGCTAGAACTCTAACCGGTACATTTAGTACTTAGTTTCATTTTAATACAATTTTATTATTCCAGAAACTTTGAAAGAATTTAGAAAATTCATATCAACTCAAAAAAACTAAAATAAGATATTAACATTCTTAGAAAAGAAAATTCTATCCAATAAAAATATAATATGAAATTTTTATTTTTAATAAAAATTTAATTGTTTAATAATTGTTATTTAAGCATTTCCTTTTATTCTTTATTGAATTAAAATTCAATAATTAGGAAAAATTCTCCTAATTACAGAAAACCAGTAACTAAATAAAGAATACATTAAAACTAATTTTATTTATTTATTTATTGTGTTAAATACTTATTAAAAGGATTTAAACCCTGATTAACAATTACCTTAATTATTAAAATCTATAAAAATAATAAAATGATAAATCCAATATTATTTTTATTTCAAAGTTATTAATAACTTCAACTTTATAATTAAGTTATTAACCTTAGAACTATTGGGTAATTAGGAGACCCTAGTTCCATCAAGAATAAAATTATAACCCATAAGGTTATGTGGGATACTAAAACCCTAATACAATTTAGAACCCTAGCTCCACTACTTCAAATAAACCCTAAATTGTTTCCAAACTTAAACCCAAGATAATATGTGATCATGTTACCTCAATAGTAGTCATAGAGCCATAATTAGCAATTAAATATTTGACATGTTCACATGAAATGTATGAGCCCTATTATCAATAATTTAGTATTCTAGGCATGCATCCCTATCCAACCTAAATGATCAAATTAGGATCAACCAAGCCTAAAACCTAGTTTCTAATGCCAAAACCATCATCCTTATTCATCCATGCTTAGCATCACACCATTGTGATGAACTACAATAGCAACCATGCCAATATGATGCATCCTATTCCATACACACTAAACCCTATTAGTGTGAGATAATTATTAAACATCCTATTTAGGAAACCACCATTCCTTACTTAGTGAATTCAATAGCAAACCTTAGACAACCTCAAACCTAATTGCAATACTTCTTATTACTTAAGAAGTATGTTCTTCAAAAGTTACTCTTTTGAGGTAAATAGGGAGTAGTCATCAACCCTGCCTAACAGGACCTATACATCCTAGCTATCTATTACCACTAAGATATATCACCATGATAGCAACCTTGTATGAATAATTGCTTAGGATGCCTAGGCTTAACTCAACCTTACAAGCCCTAGGTGTTGATGAATCCAACATGGTTGGGATCCATCTAATCCTTATTCCAGAAGCTACTTGGAACCATAGTCAACCATAGAACCCACCAACCTAATTATCATACTTGTTCTTTATTAAAGAACATGTTCTTCAAAAGTTATTCTTTTGAATTATATAATAAGTAATCATCAACCATGCACTATCAGACTTAAAATTGACAACTGCTCTTTACTTATTATACCACTACTATCCATTGGTGTGTATGATTGTTATTATGCATTCTACTACTTGTTTATGATACCAAGTAATCAACCTTAATAAGAACCTTGTTTGTGAATCACTCTAAAAGTGCAACACACCCGAAACTAAACATTACACCTCACTAATCCTAAATCATCGGGGTTAGGTCACGCTTAGAGCGATTGCATCTCATCTTATGCATTGTTGCATCCTTGCCAATCTTTTAAACATCGTCCTTACCGGATGTAATATCCCAGGTATTGGGGTTACAAAAATAGAGGAAACAGATGTGTGCATTGCATTCATGCATAGAAAATCTGGGGAATTTTCGCGCTTTAAAGTAAAACAGTCACAGTAACTGAAGTTTCACTTGACCGTGGTGGAATTGAAGTAGATCATCAAGTCAAGCGCTATAAACCTCAATGTGACCTTGCCAAAACCTTGCTTTGGGTAGAGATGATTTGATCTAAGGGGTTAGATCAAATAGAACAAACACAACAACACTTTAATCAATGGTCAATTGTTTGATCTTATAAAAGATCATAACATGGTATTCCTTGCCATAACATAAGAACATCTATTCAATTGGAAATCAACTAACAATAAGAAATGGAGAGAATTACTCTTGACTTATCTCTTCCATGTCTTTAACAAATAAATATTCCTACCATGAACCTCATGGTATTTCTTGAACTAAACTCTTGAACTTAACACCAACAAAAGCTTATCATTAAACCATAGAGATGGGAGAGGTATATAACCATTAAAGAGATAAGAAGCACACTCTAAAGTATTAACACTTAAAAGTTAAGCAACTACCTTGAGGTACAATTGAATTCACTTTAAAACTAAATACCAAATATAGCAAAACACAAGGACCTAAGTGCATAAAAGCCACACCTTCTGATTTCAATTATAACTTATTAAAATATGTGGAATATTACAAAACTAAATTCGTTTACATTACGAATTATAGTTCCAACTATTTGAATAAAATAAGATATGAGTACTTTGAAACTCATATGATCATGCCTTGGTGAAATCAAACATCATCATTCAAAATTGGGGTATACTTCTTATTCTTGACATTTTGACCCCAATTATAATATAAATACAATCACATATGATATAGTGACTCACCCATAAGCATAAAATCATTCACAAGATATTTAGTAGCAAAAGCCACTTGGCTATCCAAAAATAAATCACATGAGAGGATAATACCCATTCCACATAGGATGAAAATATCTACATAACTTGAATCCTAAGCTATGCCACCTCATGCTCAAAGGATTGCTATGGATAAGAGCATGACAACCAAGCACCTTACTCATCAAATTAAAACAAGAGTCATCCACTTATGTGTCAAGCTATTAGAGCATGCCTAAGCCTATAAAAGGAACCCTCTACCTCATTCATTCCATCATCTTGCACTATGATGCAAGAAAAACCAACACATTGAGCCACCCCATAAAATAGTTAGGATCAAGATGAAGCAGCTAGGAGGTGGAGGCATGCCACAAGATGCAGGTTTATCAGAATTCCTGAAGAACAAGCTACAGAAGAGAGCAAGGTAGAATTCTTAGGCAAACCACATATTTAGTCAATTACATCATCATTCCTTGAGTAGAACCATAGATTATAATCTAAGACCTTGTGAAGTGAGAGGGGTAATTGGTATAACCATATCCAAATACTTCTAGCAATAACTTAGGAAGCCAAATCTTGATCATTATAAATTGTGTAGGGATCATAAACCCTAGCACATGCAATATGGTATCATTCCATATCCACAACCTAGAATTATATCTCAAACCTAGTTGTGAATCACTTGGGTGATTACAATTATAAAACCAGACCATAATTGAGATTAAAAGCAAGTACCATTAGGTGAATATCATTAGAACCCTAGAAATTGCTCATTACCTAAATTATGTGCTTCACTAATTAAACCTAAGAAACATCTAGTGCTTGAACTCACAATTAAATCCATGTGTGGTGATCAACCACTTATCTCTGTAAATAAAGCCCAACCTTGAGGAGAGTAATGCCTACTCTAGGATTTTAGGTTATATTTAAAATATAGTACTAATGCTAACCTTGAAATTAGGTTATCATCAAACATCACAAGACCCTAATAAATAAGTGTTCACATAAATTCATGTGTAAGTGACCAACATTCTCTAATGTGAGATTAAGTCCTTAGAGATATTTTAGCACATGAAATCATGCCATTTAGTCACTTCCTTAATAGAACTCCACAAACAAGCATTACTTGGTGACTTGTTTCTTACAAAGTAATACCCAATAAAACCCTACATATCAACAAATAAGAACAATATCATTTGGAAACTACTTTGAGTCCTTCCAAGATGATATTCAAATTCATGTCATGTGGGTACTTAATTCAAAGCCCAATAGTAATTAATCAACCAATGTTCTAGGAACCATATTAAATTTGCAAATACACCACTCAAGAGTTTGTAGTACCTTGTACTAAGCTTTGTATGATTCAAATAAGCAAGACCTGCAAAATAGAAAGGAATTCAAATTTGAATTTAAAACAGAATTACAAAACAGAAAAAGAAAACAGATAAAAGCAAAAGAGGGAAAGAAACATTACCTGGTCGACCAGCCCACCAGCACAGCCCAACCACAGGCCCAACATCACCAGCCCAGCAGAAGCCCACCAGGCCAACCCAACCCAAACCACATACCGCTTCACCTCGCTTTAAAAATCGTGCGAGAAGACGTGGTCTTCGTCTTCCTCGCATGGACGCCACGGGACGCCGTGGTCGACTTCGCTGGCCACGTCCCCGTCGCCGATAA
Source organism: Lolium multiflorum (assembly GCA_030979885.1). Lineage (NCBI taxonomy): Eukaryota > Viridiplantae > Streptophyta > Magnoliopsida > Poales > Poaceae > Lolium > Lolium multiflorum. The sequence goes on along the minus strand of CM061749.1, from coordinate 46,166,205 downwards.
GCCTCAGCCGGATGCAAGCCTCGTCCCAGAACCCTAGCGCATGGCCGTGGAGTCCGCAGCCAGTCGGACCATCTAGATTCGGGCACCAAAAATCCTAACCGCATCTCCAACGTATCCTGGCCACTCGTCGCCGACGACTCGTCGTCGTTCCAGACCACCTCGAGGCGTATAAAAGCACCAGAATGACCGCCGTGCCATCCTTGTTCACCTCCGCCCAACCATTCTCTCTCAATCCCTCTCCAACTCACACCATTCTCATGTACTGGCCGCCGGAGTCGGAGAAGAAGCCGACGATAGGAGCCGCCCCTGCTTCCGCAAGTGGTCCAGGAGATGCGCCTCGACGCGTAGAGCCTCCGTGCAGAAGCACGCATCCAGGGGAGCTACGAATCGATCCAATTTGAAGTTTTTCCCCCACAGCAGTTCGTCGGAAACGGCGGCTGTGTGGTCTTCTCCGTCAGTAATCCTCTTCGTCGAGCCTTCTGTCAGCCTCAAGGTGAGCGTGCGATCATTTAGAGCTTAATTTCGCGTCCTATAGATCCCTGTAGCCCATATTCGATCGATGGCCGGAGCCCGCCGCCGCAGGTGGTGATCTCCGGCGATGTTCCGGTGACCCTCTGTGAAAAGTAAGACCACCACCGTAACCAGTGAATCGAGGGGGTCCGAATAGTACTAGTCGCGCATGCTGGGGTGCCGTAAATCGGCGGCGCCGCCGTGCGCTGACTCACCGGCGTTTAACCGCCGGTGGAGTCAAACACCCTGGTCAAACTTGACCAGTCACCGCTTGCGTGGCAGCCTGCGTGGCACTGGCCCCACTGGTCAGTGTCTGGCGCTAGGGTCTGCCACGGTACAAAACGTTTCGTTAAATATTTTAAATTGCAGAAATTTGCTGAATATTTGCAAGAATTTATAAAATTCATTTTAACTCAGAAAAATACAAATGAGATATTAAAATGTTCCTAAAAATGAAATCTATCCAATAAAAATATGAAATGAAATTTTTATTTGAAATAAAAATTTAGTTATTTAAATACCTATTAATTAAATCTTTTCTTTTAATTCCAAATGCAACTAAAATTCAGAAATTAAGAAAAATTTCTAAAATAAATAAAAACCAGTAAGTAAATAAAGGAAACAATAAAACTAATTTTCCTTTATTAATAACTCATTAAATCCTTATTAGAAGGATTTAATCCCTAAATAATAATTACCTTAATTATTAATTCTTTAAAAATAATAAAATGCTAAATCCAACCTTATGTTTATTATAAAGTGATTAATAACTTCAACCTTATAATGAAGTTATTAACCTAAGAACTAAATAGTAATTGTGAAACCTTAATTCCATTAGGAACCCTAGCTCCATTATTTTATGTGTGAACCCTAAATTGCTAATAAACCTAAACCCTAGGTTATAACTTGTGATCATGTTAATTCCTCTTGAATTATAGAACCACAATTAGCAACTAAGTACTTGTTCTTGTTCCCATAAAATAATAGAAGCCATAGTACTTATAATTAATATACCATGAACTCATTCTAATAAAACCTAGATGATAATGTAGGGTCAACCAAGTGCAAACCCTAGTTATTAATACCAAAACCATCATCTTTAACTATCCATGCTTAGCATCACACCATTGTGATGAACTTCAATAACAACTATGCCAAATATAGTGCATTACCTAACTATATTCCACTAAACCCTACTAAGTATTAGATACTTATGAACCATAATATCCAGGAGCCAACTATGCCCTATTTTAGTGGATTCAATAGTAAAACCTAGACAACCTCAACCTTAATTGTAATACTTCTTATTACTTAAGAAGTATGTTCTTCAAAAGTTATTCTTTTGAAGAAAATATGAAGTAGCCAACAACCCTGCCTAATAGGATCTATAAACCCTAGCTATCTATCACCAATAAGATATAACAAACTTTGATAGCACCTATTTATAATCAATTGCTCAAGATGCCTAGGCTTAACTCAACCTTACAAGCCCTTGGTGTTGATGAATCCAACTAGGTTGTGATCCATCTAATACTTACTCCAGAAACTAGATAAAACCATAGTCAACCATAGAACCCCACCAATCTAATTATCATACTTGTTCTTCATTCAAGAACATGTTCTTCAAAAGTTATTCATTTGAAATATATAATAAGTAATCATCAACCATGCAATATAGGACTTAAAACTGACAACTACTTTTTACTTATTATACAACTACTATTCCTGGGTGTGTATGATTGTTAATATGCATTTTACCACCTGCTTATGATTCTAAAACAACACAACCCTGAATAAGAACCTTGTTTGTGAATCACTCTAAAAGTACAACACACCCTAAATTAATCATTACCATTCACTAAATCTAAATCATCGGGGTTAGGTCACGCTTAGAGCGATTGCATCTCATACTTATGCATTATTGCATCCTTGGCAATCTTTTAAACATCGTCCTTACCGGACGATGATGCTATTTCAGAATTTGGAGTTATTGCGTATCGAAGACCTTGTCTGCATAATCTTGCAGTCAAGAAAGGCAAGTTCATCACTTGCTCATGTCATTTGAGTATTTCTATCAAATTACTTGCAAAGTATTATGGTTATCACTATTGCATAAAAACCAAAACCACTACTTTCATAACTATGAATATGACTATGTGGTGGGCAATGGAACCATGGATTGTGTTGATATGGTGGAGGTTCCATTGCAAGGGTTAATATCCATCTAGGATTAAACAACAAATGTCGCCAGTGATTCTTGTGCCGTAATACACGTGTTAACCATAAGATCCGGAGTGGGACGGAGTAGTCAAAAGTGTTTCCACCTCTCGTACATCAACGGATGCGCTTACCGTAGACACTTGACCCAGGTTGGGCAAGCGGTGGGGTGGGGATCCCATTCTAATTCCCCACGGTAAGTGGTCTATGATGGGTTGCACTACCGGCGAAGGAGTTTGGTTAACGAGTCCCAAACTGTCGTCGTGGTCGGGGTCCACCCTGAAATCTATGGGAATAATGGGACCGACGAGGACCCAGGGTCGGGGTATGCACCAACGGGTGGGTGTTCGAGGTAGCGGAGGAACATGATTGGCTAGACCTTATACCGGGCCTCACACCATAGGAAGTGTGGATGAGCTCGCGGCTCGGTTGGCACCAAGGTTAAGATCTCTTATGGGTAAAGCAACACACCTCTGCAGAGTGTAAAGAACCGTGACCTGTCACTCCCTGTTCCGGGATATGGAACTGCGAACGCGGCCGGAAAGGAGCTCCATGAAGTTCTAGTAAACCGGTGAAGGCTGACGGACATAGTTCTTCTGAATAAAAGCAACTTTTGAAGAAATGGTTATGAAAACCTGCATTGGTATTAGACTTTCTGGTCTAATGCCGTAGCTAGTGCATTAAACACCTCTTTCCTAAAATGAACTTGTTGAGTACGCTCGTACTCATCCCACTCTTAAATCCCCTGCTTAGATATGGAGGCATCAAGGGAGGAACTACAATACAACTCGAAGGCCGAGGAGTCAACAACTACTTCAAGGGACAGGACCCTGTCAGAAGAGTCAAATACTACATCCAACAAGGAGAAACCTAGATTAGCCATAGGAGGGAACTAGCTTCCTAAACCTAGCTCCTATTTAGCTAGAATCTATTCATAGCCTCTATAGCTAGTTAAATACTCTACAAATAGAGTTCGTGATAGGATTAGATCACGAGTCGTTCTTCTGGAGTTTATTTGCAGTGTTACCTCATTGTAAAGTAGGAGGCTGTGTGGATCTTTTGTAAAGAGTCAATGTTGTAATTCTATAGACATACCTTGGACCCGCATATGTTTCTGTTGTACCACTCTGAGCGATATAATACTAGTGGAACGATGTTTCATTGGTGTTATATCAGACTTGCATACTACACCATGCGGTGGTATGCCGGGTCACCACAGTTGGTATCAGAGCAAATGCTTTGACCCTAGGATTAAAACCCTTTAAAGGAGACCTATAGGATTGGTAGTGTCTATAGGAAGTTGTCCTAGGTAAACCAAATATTTCTTATGACTTGAGATGGATATTCACTTGAGAATAATCCTGACACACTTGAGTCAACATTTCCTACCTATCCTTCCTAAGTGAAGTTAGTTAGCTAATGCAAAACATGTAGCACATCAATAAGTCCTTAAAACAATAGATGAGTAGATCACAGTTGGTATAAAATACATGGTAGTCCAAAGAGAGGATACAACCATAAGGAAGATATCCTATTGGAAGATGTATACCAACATATGTTATTGTTAAGTACGAGTTATCCAGACCTGTAATAGGAGTAATATCAAGTGGTGAAGATAATTATGATATCCTAATAGATAATGTAGACCAAGTTAAGTAATGAGTAAGTAAATTATCTAAACTTGTAAAACAACTGATAGTAAGTGATAAAAACAAGTGATATGAGGTAGTATAAACCATGATGAGTCAATCATGGGAGGTAAGGAAGAGAGATAGGAATAAAATATGCCTACTCACATGGTAGAAATAGAAATCATATATGATTCACCTGAGAATCATTATGTGATGGATTATAACATCATAAGTATTTTGGAGGAGTACAATAAGAAGCCAAGTGCTAAACAATAGTGTAAGAATTATGTTCCAAAAATATGGGAAGTGTGCCAAGCACATCATGTCCATAGTCTCGTGATAGTATAAACACTTGGAAGTATAAGAGCTATATTTTCATAGTTATGTGTTTAGAGTAGCAATGTTAGAACCTAGACATATCATAGGAAATAGTCCTCAATAACACTTATATATGGTATAATACTTTGTTAGTACTTCCAAAGAAAATTAGGTTAACCACAACTATCCTAGACCACTTTGTTTCAAGTTTATCTCATTGCAAATGTGCAATTAAGGTAAAGGTTAAGACAAATAGTAGAATTCCCTATATTCGTGCTAAGTATCACGATATAAACCTATATTATGTGGTGTTCTATACTACACATCAGAGCCTGATGTTTAGAGATGTCTTACTCAACAATCATATTCAGGCTTATGATGGTGTGTATTATAAACACAAAGCTGAATCTTCTTGGATTTTATTGGATTTTCATTGTTTGACTAGATCCATACATGAAGTTTGACTTCGATATGCAAATGCATGTTGCAATATCAAGTTCCTACTTGATGCTATAGATCTAGAGGGTTATGGTATTCGTGTGAGGAAGTGACGAATTCTGAAGGTCTTAAAGACATGAGGAAGGTCCATCAGCAGAAAGAAGTAAAGTTGTGGGAAGCAACCACAATATTCAGAAGGAAGTACCAACAAAACTCATGCTTTACCTCAACAGAGGAGTACTTTAGTACATTAGAAGCATGAAGGTGAGAAATATAATGATTATGGTGAAGCTGAAGCAGATCCATAGTCAGCATGGAAGAGGGAATGCATGGGAAATCACTTAGGATACTATATTCATAGTGTCAGCTAGTGGTTTTCTTGCAACAATAAACCCTCGAAGAAAGGAAGATGACATATGAAATCATAGCAGACATAAGAAGACCATAGTCAATATCAGAAGACCACAATTGGTATAATATCAATACTGCAAGATAAAGTAGAAGATGTCTCGTCCAGTTGATCAGAACCTATAATAGAATCCATTTTTAGATATCAAATAGCCACAGTTGGTATAATAACCACAGCTGGTATCAGTGGGTATTACAAGTAGTCCACGATTTAATTATTTGTATCAAAAGTTTGTGAACAAATAAAACTTTTGTCAGCCAAATAGCTAGATCTATAATCATTTAGTTGAAGGATTCACATTGGATGTCCACAATTGAGTGGATACACCACAAAGATTCTTTGCAAAACCTTAGAGGAATATAAATCATAAACAAGACCTATACCAATATTCTAATCATCAGTCCAATAGTTGGAAGAAAAGAAGTTGAAGACCATAAGAAAACTCTAAGGGATTGAGTAAAGATTGAGTTGGATGTAAAATGACTCAATACTTTAAGCAAGATAGAAGAAGAAGGTCTGAACTAAGAGGAAGTTCGATCTTATTTTCATAAGATTATTGAACACTACCTTTAGAAAGATGTCAGACCAAAAGCCGAGGTTCATACCTCGAGGAAGTAAGAAGTGGACTATAACTTGAGAAAGTGGGTAGTATTTACTCAGAAGTACGAAAGCTCAAGTAAGTTAAGCATAAAGAAGTTGGACGAAGAAAATACCATAGACCAAATACAGCTCAAGAAGGCCAAAGACTGAAGTAGATTGACCATACCAAAACTAAAGTCTATTTGAAAGATTCCTTTCATGGAACCTAAAGAAACCAAAATAGTTATAGGTATCAACTATAAACCATGATTGGATGGATTATATTAGTCTAATCCATTCTTAGAGGAATAAACCATCATGATCATTTCCATGTTTAATACCTTACTTAGTACCATTATTGCAGTTTTGGTACTAAGGGAAAACAAAGACCTATTTTATCAAAGAGGAGAATGTTATCCAATTAGTCTTCAGTTAAGACTAGCAGCACCAGAAGAAGTCCCATCATTGATTCTTCAATGAAAAAGGAAACAAGCTTATAGAGTTGAAAGAAATTAAATAATTAAAGTTAGAAGCCATGGCTCAGAGATAGGTATCGAAGAACTGGAGTAAGAAACTAATGTTCAGACAAACCCTACTGGATTCCAGGAAGAATCTGGACAAGGGATATATTCAATTATATCCAGTAAGATCACCATGGAGTTCGAGAAAAGATTTGGTCTGCACAAGTCAGATCCACACTCCGGAAACGTGAGAGAGTTCAAACTTCGAGGACGAAGTTTAAGGGGTAGAGACTGTAATATCCCATGTATTGGGGTTACAAAAATAGAGGAAACAGATGTGTGCATTGCATTCATGCATAGAAAATCTGGGGAATTTTCGCGCTTTAAAGTAAAACAGTCACAGTAACTGAAGTTTCACTTGACCGTGGTGGAATTGAAGTAGATCATCAAGTCAAGAGCTATAAACCTCAATGTGACCTTGCCAAAACCTTGCTTTGGGTAGAGATGATTTGATCTAAGGGGTTAGATCAAATAGAACAAACACAACAACACTTTAATCAATGGTCAATTGTTTGATCTTATAAAAGATCATAACATGGTATTCCTTGCCATAACATAAGAACATCTATTCAATTGGAAATCAACTAACAATAAGAAATGGAGAGAATTACTCTTGACTTATCTCTTCCATGTCTTTAACAAATAAATATTCCTACCATGAACCTCATGGTATTTCTTGAACTAAACTCTTGAACTTAACACCAACAAAAGCTTATCATTAAACCATAGAGATGGGAGAGGTATATAACCATTAAAGAGATAAGAAGCACACTCTAAAGTATTAACACTTAAAAGTTAAGCAACTACCTTGAGGTACAATTGAATTCACTTTAAAACTAAATACCAAATATAGCAAAACACAAGGACCTAAGTGCATAAAAGCCACACCTTCTGATTTCAATCATAACTTATTAAAATATGTGGAATATTACAAAACTAAATTCGTTTACATTACGAATTATAGTTCCAACTATTTGAATAAAATAAGATATGAGTACTTTGAAACTCATATGATCATGCCTTGGTGAAATCAAACATCATCATTCAAAATTGGGGTATACTTCTTATTCTTGACATTTTGACCCCAATTATAATATAAATACAATCACATATGATATAGTGACTCACCCATAAGCATAAAATCATTCACAAGATATTTAGTAGCAAAAGCCACTTGGCTATCCAAAAATAAATCACATGAGAGGATAATACCCATGCCACATAGGATGAAAATATCTACATAACTTGAATCCTAAGCTATGCCACCTCATGCTCAAAGGATTGCTATGGATAAGAGCATGACAACCAAGCACCTTACTCATCAAATTAAAACAAGAGTCATCCACTTATGTGTCAAGCTATTAGAGCATGCCTAAGCCTATAAAAGGAACCCTCTACCTCATTCATTCCATCATCTTGCACTATGATGCAAGAAAAACCAACACATTGAGCCACCCCATAAAATAGTTAGGATCAAGATGAAGCAGCTAGGAGGTGGAGGCATGCCACAAGATGCAGGTTTATCAGAATTCCTGAAGAACAAGCTACAGAAGAGAGCAAGGTAGAATTCTTAGGCAAACCACATATTTAGTCAATTACATCATCATTCCTTGAGTAGAACCATAGATTATAATCTAAGACCTTGTGAAGTGAGAGGGGTAATTGGTATAACCATATCCAAATACTTCTAGCAATAACTTAGGAAGCCAAATCTTGATCATTATAAATTGTGTAGGGATCATAAACCCTAGCACATGCAATATGGTATCATTCCATATCCACAACCTAGAATTATATCTCAAACCTAGTTGTGAATCACTTGGGTGATTACAATTATAAAACCAGACCATAATTGAGATTAAAAGCAAGTACCATTAGGTGAATATCATTAGAACCCTAGAAATTGCTCATTACCTAAATTGTGTGTTTCACTAATTAAACCTAAGAAACATCTAGTGCTTGAACTCACAATTAAATCCATGTGTGGTGATCAACCACTTATCTCTGTAAATAAAGCCCAACCTTAAGGAGAGTAATGCCTACTCTAGGATTTTAGGTTATATTTAAAATATAGTACTAATGCTAACCTTGAAATTAGGTTATCATCAAACATCACAAGACCCTAATAAATAAGTGTTCACATAAATTCATGTGTAAGTGACCAACATTCTCTAATGTGAGATCAAGTCCTTAGAGATATTTTAGCACATGAAATCATGCCATTTAGTCACTTACTTAATAGAACTCCACAAACAAGCATTACTTGGTGACTTGTTTCTTACAAAGTAATACCCAATAAAACCCTACATATCAACAAATAAGAACAATATCATTTGGAAACTACTTTGAGTCCTTCCAAGATGATATTCAAATTCATGTCATGTGGGTACTTAATTCAAAGCCCAATAGTAATTAATCAACCAATGTTCTAGGAACCATATTAAATTTGCAAATACACCACTCAAGAGTTTGTAGTACCTTGTACTAAGCTTTGTATGATTCAAATAAGCAAGACCTGCAAAATAGAAAGGAATTCAAATTTGAATTTAAAACAGAATTACAAAACAGAAAAAGAAAACAGATAAAAGCAAAAGAGGGGAAGAAACATTACCTGGTCGAGCAGCCCACCAGCACAGCCCAACCACAGGCCCAACATCACCAGCCCAGCAGAAGCCCACCAGGCCAACCCAACCCAAACCACATACCGCTTCACCTCGCTTTAAAAATCGTGCGAGAAGACGTGGTCTTCGTCTTCCTCGCATGGACGCCACGGGACGCCGTGGTCGACTTCGCTGGCCACGTCCCCGTCGCCGATAAGCCTCAGCCGGATGCAAGCCTCGTCCCAGAACCCTAGCGCATGGCCGTGGAGTCCGCAGCCAGTCGGACCATCTAGATTCGGGCACCGAAAATCCTAACCGCATCTCCAACGTATCCTGGCCACCCGTCGCCGACGACTCGTCGTTGTTCCAGACCACCTCGAGGCGTATAACAGCACCAGAATGACCGCCGTGCCATCCTTGTTCACCTCCGCCCAACCATTCTCTCTCAATCCCTCTCCAACTCACACCATTCTCATGTACTGGCCGCCGGAGTCGGAGAAGAAGCCGACGATAGGAGACGCCCCTGACTTCGGCAAGTGGTCCAGGAGATGCGCCTCGACGCGTAGAGCCTCCGTGCAGAAGCACGCATCCAGGGGAGCTACGAATCGATCCAATTTGAAGTTTTTCCCCCACAGCAGTTCGTCGGAAACGGCGGCTGTGTGGTCTTCTCCGTCAGTAATCCTCTTCGTCGAGCCTTCTGTCAGCCTCAAGGTGAGCGTGCGATCATTTAGAGCTTAATTTCGCGTCCTATAGATCCCTGTAGCCCATATTCGATCGATGGCCGGAGCCCGCCGCCGCAGGTGGTGATCTCCGGCGATGTTCCGGTGACCCTCTGTGAAAAGTAAGACCACCACCGTAACCAGTGAATCGAGGGGGTCCGAATAGCCACATCCGCACCACGGGCGGCCCGTGTGGCTCGGCCCCACCTGTCTGTGCCTGGCAGGTGGCTTTGGCCGGGTACGGCCCCACGGTAGTTTTGTTCTTATTTTAAATTATTTTAAATTGCTGAAATTTTGCAAGAATTTATAAAATTCAGTTTAACTCAGAAAAATACAAATGAGATATTAAAATGTTCCTAAAAATGAAATCTATCCAATAAAAATATGAAATGAAATTTTTATTTGAAATTAAAATTTAGTTATTTAAATACCTATTAATTAAATCTTTTCTTTTAATTCCAAATGCAACTAAAATTCAGAAATTAAGAAAAAGTTCTAAAATAAATAAAAACCAGTAAGTAAATAAAGGAAACAATAAAACTAATTTTCCTTTATTAATAACTCATTAAATCCTTATTAGAAGGATTTAATCCCTAAATAATAATTACCTTAATTATTAATTCTTTAAAAATAATAAAATGCTAAATCCAACCTTATGTTTATTATAAAGTGATTAATAACTTCAACCTTATAATGAAGTTATTAACCTAAGAACTAAATAGTAATTGTGAAACCTTAATTCCATTAGGAACCCTAGCTCCATTATTTTATGTGTGAACCCTAAATTGCTAATAAACCTAAACCCTAGGTTATAACTTGTGATCATGTTAATTCCTCTTGAATTATAGAACCACAATTAGCAACTAAGTACTTGTTCTTGTTCCCATAAAATAATAGAAGCCATAGTACTTATAATTATACCATGAACTCATTCTAATAAAACCTAGATGATAATGTAGGGTCAACCAAGTGCAAACCCTAGTTATTAATACCAAAACCATCATCTTTAACTATCCATGCTTAGCATCACACCATTGTGATGAACTTCAATAACAACTATGCCAAATATAGTGCATTACCTAACTATATTCCACTAAACCCTACTAAGTATTAGATACTTATGAACCATAATATCCAGGAGCCAACTATGCCCTATTTTAGTGGATTCAATAGTAAAACCTAGACAACCTCAACCTTAATTGTAATACTTCTTATTACTTAAGAAGTATGTTCTTCAAAAGTTATTCTTTTGAAGTAAATATGAAGTAGCCAACAACCTGGCCTAATAGGATCTATAAACCCTAGCTATCTATCACCAATAAGATATAACAAACTTTGATAGCACCTATTTATAATCAATTGCTCAAGATGCCTAGGCTTAACTCAACCTTACAAGCCCTTGGTGTTGATGAATCCAACTAGGTTGTGATCCATCTAATACTTACTCCAGAAACTAGATAAAACCATAGTCAACCATAGAACCCCACCAATCTAATTATCATACTTGTTCTTCATTCAAGAACATGTTCTTCAAAAGTTATTCATTTGAAATATATAATAAGTAATCATCAACCATGCAATATAGGACTTAAAACTGACAACTACTTTTTACTTATTATACAACTACTATTCCTGGGTGTGTATGATTGTTAATATGCATTTTACCACCTGCTTATGATTCTAAAACAACACAACCCTGAATAAGAACCTTGTTTGTGAATCACTCTAAAAGTACAACACACCCTAAATTAATCATTACCATTCACTAAATCTAAATCATCGGGGTTAGGTCACGCTTAGAGCGATTGCATCTCATACTTATGCATTATTGCATCCTTGCCAATCTTTTAAACATCGTCCTTACCGGACGATGATGCTATTTCAGAATTTGGAGTTATTGCGTATCGAAGACCTTGTCTGCATAATCTTGCAGTCAAGAAAGGCAAGTTCATCACTTGCTCATGTCATTTGAGTATTTCTATCAAATTACTTGCAAAGTATTATGGTTATCACTATTGCATAAAAACCAAAACCACTACTTTCATAACTATGAATATGACTATGTGGTGGGCAATGGAACCATGGATTGTGTTGATATGGTGGAGGTTCCATTGCAAGGGTTAATATCCATCTAGGATTAAACAACAAATGTCGCCATGATTCTTGTGCCGTAATACCCGTGTTAACCATAAGATCCGGAGTGGGACGGAGTAGTCAAAAGTGTTTCCACCTCTCGTACATCAACGGATGCGCTTACCGTAGACACTTGACCCAGGTTGGGCAAGCGGTGGGGTGGGGATCCCATTCTAATTCCCCACGGTAAGTGGTCTATGATGGGTTGCAGCTACCGGCGAAGGAGTTTGGTTAACGAGTCCCAAACTGTCGTCGTGGTCGGGGTCCACCCTGAAATCTATGGGAATAATGGGACCGACGAGGACCCAGGGTCGGGGTATGCAACAACGGGTGGGTGTTCGAGGTAGCGGAGGAACATGATTGGCTAGACCTTATACCGGGCCTCACACCATAGGAAGTGTGGACGAGCTCGCGGCTCGGTTGGCACCAAGGTTAAGATCTCTTATGGGTAAAGCAACACACCTGAGTGTAAAGACCGTGACTGTCACTCCCTATTCCGGGATATGGAACTGCGAACGGGGAAAGGAGCTCCATGAAGTTCTAGTAAACCGGTGAAGGCACGGACATAGTTCTTCTGAATAAAAGCAACTTTTTGAAGAAATGGTTATGAAAACCTGCATTGGTATTAGACTTTCTGGTCTAATGATGTAGCTAGTGCATTAAACACCTCTTTCCTAAAATGAACTTGTTGAGTACGCTCGTACTCATCCCATTCTTAAATCCCCTGCTTAGATATGGAGGCATCAAGGGAGGAACTACAATACAACTCGAAGGCTGAGGAGTCAACAACTACTTCAAGGGACAGGACCCTGTCAGAAGAGTCAAATACTACATCCAACAAGGAGAAACCTAGATTAGCCATAGGAGGGAACTAGCTTCCTAAACCTAGCTCCTATTTAGCTAGAATCTATTCATAGCCTCTATAGCTAGTTAAATACTCTACAAATAGAGTTCGTGATAGGATTAGATCACGAGTCGTTCTTCTGGAGTTTATTTGCAGTGTTACCTCATTGTAAAGTAGGAGGCTGTGTGGATCTTTTGTAAAGAGTCAATGTTGTAATTCTATAGACATACCTTGGACCCGCATATGTTTCTGTTGTACCACTCCGAGCGATATAATACTAGTGGAACGATGTTTCATTGGTGTTATATCAGACTTGCATACTACACCATGCAGTGGTATGCCGGCTCACCACACCGGACGATGATGCTATTTCAGAATTTGGAGTTATTGCACACCGAAGACCTTGCCTGCATAATCTTGCAGCCAAGAAAGGCAAGTTCATCACTTCCTCATGTCATTTGAGTATTTCTATCAAATTACTTGCAAAGTACTATGGTTATCACTATTGCATAAAAACCAAAACCACTACTTTCATAACTATGAATATGACTATGTGGTGGGCAATGGAACCATGGATTGTGTTGATATGGTGGAGGTTCCATTGCAAGGGTTTATATCCATCTAGGAATTAAACAACAAATGTCGCTAGTGATTCTTGTGCCGTAATACCCGTGTTAACCATAAGATCCGGAGTGGGACGGAGTAGTCAAAAGTGTTTCCACCTCTCGTTCATCAACGGATGCGCTTTACCGTAGACACTTGTATCTGTCAGGGCAAGAGGTAGGCTGGGAAGCCTTAAGTCCCCACGGCATAGTCCGTAGACACTTGTCGCTCGAAGAACAAGCGGTGGGCTGGGGAAGCCTTAAGTCCCCACGGTATTGCGGTCTATGATGGGTTGCAGCTACCGGCGAAGGAGTTTGGTTAACGAGTCCCAAACTTGTCGTGGTCGGGGTCCACCCGTGAGTGGGAATAATGGGACCGGCGAGGACCCAGGGTCGGGGTATGCAACAAAGGGTGGGTGTTCGAGGTAGCGGAGGAACATGATTGGCTAGACCTTATCACACCAAAGGAAGTGTGGACGAGAACTAGACTCGGTTGGCACCAAGGTTAAGATCTCTTTTGGGTAAAGCAACACACCTCTACGAGTGTAAAGAACCGTGACCTGTCACTCCCTGTTCCGGGATATGGAACTGCGAACGCGGGGGAAAGGAACTCCATGAAGTTCTAGTAAACCGGTGAAGGCTGACGGACATAGTTCTTCTGAATAAAAGCAACCTCTTGAAGAAATGGTTATGAAAACCTGCATTGGTATTAGACTTTCTGGTCTAATGTCGTAGCTAGTGCATTAAACACCTCTTTCCTATAATGAACTTGTTGAGTACGCTCGTACTCATCCCACTCTTAAATCCCCTGCTTAGATATGGAGGCACCGAAGGAGGATCTATAGTGCAACACGAAGACCGAGGAGTCAACAACTACTTCAAGGGACAGGAACCTGTCAGAAGAGGCAGATACCACATCCAACAAGGAGAAACCTAGATTAGCAATAGAAAGGAACTATCTTCCTAAACTTAGCTCCTATTTAGCTAGAATCTATTCATAGCCTCTGTAGCTAGTTAAATACTCTATAGGTAGAGTTCGTGTTAGGATTAGACCACGAGTCATTCTTCTGGAGTTTAATTACAGTTTTACCTCATTGTAAAGTACGAGGCTGTGCTGATCTTCTGTAACAGAGTCTGTATGTACTTCTATAGACATTCCTTGGACCCGCATATGTTTCTGTTGTACCACTCTGAGCGATATCATACTAGTGGAACGGTGTTTCATTGGTATTATATCAGACTTGCATACTACACCATGCAGTGGTATGCCGGGTCGCCACAGTAATGCTCCTGCAACTTTTCAAAGATGCATGTCTGCTATTTTTCATGACTTTTGTGAGAGTATTGTAGAGGTATTCATGGATGATTTTTCTGTCTATGGGAATTCTTTTGATAATTGCTTGCGAAACCTTGATAAAGTATTGCAGATATGTGAAGAAACTAATCTTGTTCTTAATTGGGAGAAATGCCACTTTATGGTTAATGAAGGAATTGTATTGGGACATAAAATTTAGAGAGAGAAGTTGATAGAGCTAAAGTTGAAGCAATTGAGAAGATGCCCTATCCTAGGGATGTTAAAGGTATTCGTAGTGTTCTTGGTCATGCTGGGTTTTATAGGAGATTTATTAAAGATTTCTCTAAGATTTCAAAGCCTCTTACTAATCTTCTTCAAAAAGATGTACCTTTTGTTTTTGATGATGATTGTAAGGAAGCTTTGAAACTCTAAAGAAAGCCTTAACAACTGCTCCTCTAGTTGAACCTGATTGGAATTTGCCTTTTGAGATTATATGTGATGCTAGTGATTTTGCTGTAGGCGCTGTTCTTGGACAGAGTAGATAAGAAATTGAATGTTATTCATTATGCTAGCAAAACTCTTGATGCTTCTCAAAGAAATTATGCTACAACTGAAAAAGAATTATTAGCTGTAGTCTTTGCTTGTGATAAGTTTAGATCCTATATTGTTGATTCAAAAGTTACAATTCATACTGATCATGCTGCAATTAGATACCTTATGACAAAGAAAGATGCTAAGCCAAGGCTTATTAGATGGGTACTTCTTTTGCAAGAATTTGATCATATTATAGATAGGAAAGGTGCTGATAATCCTGTTGTTGATAATTTGTCTAGATTGGAAAATATTGCTTATGATCCTGTTCATGTTAATGATAGTTTTCCAAATGAACAATTGGCTGTAATAAAGGTGAGCTCGCGAGATAGTCCTTGCTGATTATGCTAACTTTATTGTATCCAAGTACTTGCCTCCAACCTTTTCAGCTCAGCAAAGGAGGAAATTCTTTTATGACTTGAGGCATTATTTTTGGGATGACCCACACTTATATAAAGAAGGAGTGGATGGTATTCTGTGAAGATGTGTTCCTGAATATGAACAACAGGAGATATTGAGTAAATGTCATGGTAGTGTTTATGGAGGACATCACGCCGGAGATAGGACCGCGCAAAAGGTTCTACAATCAGGTTTTTATTGGCCAACTCTCTTCAAAGATGTAAGAAAGTTTATTTTATATTGTGATGAATGTCAAAGGGTTGGTAATATCTCCAGACGCAATGAAATGCCTATGAACTATACTCTTGTTATTGAACCATTCGATTGTTGGGGATTTGACTTCATGGGTCCTTTCCCTTCTTCAGAAGGTAACACTCATATACTTGTTGCTATTGATTATGTTACTAAATGGGTGGAAGCCATACCTACAAAAAGTGCTGATGGTGAGACCTCTTTAAGAATGCTTTTAGATATTATTTTCCCTAGATTTGGAGTTCCTAGATATATTATGACTGATGGAGGTTCTCATTTTATTCATGGTGGTTTTAGAAAAACTCTTGCTAAATATGGTATTAATCATAGAATTGCTTCTGCCTATCATCCTCAAACTAGTGGGCAAGTAGAATTATCAAATAGAGAGATTAAATCTATCTTGCAGAAGACTGTTAATATATCTAGAAAGAACTGGGCTATTAAATTGAAAGAAGCACTATGGGCTTATAGAACTGCTTATAAAAATCCCATGGGTATGTCACCGTATAAAATGGTTTATGGGAAAGCTTGTCATCTACCTTTAGAACTAGATGACAAAGCTTATTGGACTGTGAGAGAACTAAATAAAGATCCTAAACTTGTCGGTAAGAAAAGATTGCTACAATTGAGTTCTCTAGATGAATGGAGAAGTGAAGCATATGAAAATGCTAAACTCTTTAAAGAGAAAGTTAAGAAATGGCATGATAGAAGAATTATCAAAAGAGAATTTAATGTTGGAGATAAAGTCCTATTGTATCGGTCTTGTCTCAGATTTTTTGCAGGGAAATTACTCTCAAAATGGGAAGGACCATATGTCATTGATGAGGTTTATCGATCAGGAGCAATTAAAGTTAGCTCTCTGCAAGGTAATGCCACACAAGTGGTGAATGGACAAAGACTCAAGCATTATATCTCGGGTGATTCTTACAATGAAGATGTTGATGTTATTCAAGTGGTAACTCCGGAAGCTTTCATCAAAGGCCAATTTGACAGTCCTGCAGAATCCGACTTTGAATAGGTAACAGTTCTGGTAAGAAAACGTCCGCGTTTAACTTTCCGAACAATGTTTTTGCAACTTTCGGAAAATATGAAAAATTACGAGATCGAAACGGAGTGGAGGAGACGCACGAGGCGTGCCCCCAAGCCGGCGCGGGCCCCACCTGGCGCTGCCCGTGAGGAGGCCGCCTCGTCACCCTCTCCGACTCACGGTTCGACCTGGTACTTTCCGTTGTCGTGAAATTTTTTGCTATATAATCCCCCGGACCCGGAGGTCCGTATATCGTTTCTCGACGTGTTTTGTTTTGAGCTGTTTCTGCCAGGATCCGTCTTTGATCTAAAAGCATCATGGTATCCAACAACAAGGACAAGGAGCCTTCGGAGGAAGATATTCAAGACCCCGAGTTGAAAGAAGAAGTCAAGGAGGATGAAGAGGAAGTTGAAGAGGTTCCGCGACGCGCGCCACCGTCGCAAGCATCGGAGTGGTGTCAAACCCGTTCAACGCCAAGAAGAGCGGATTAGCACCGGAGGAAGAGTTCCACGTCACTACCTAGCTCCAAGGACATCTCCACCAGGCACCTATCACCCCTTCCACATTCTAATTCATAATAGTCAAACTGAAAGGGTTCCCAAGCAGTGCTGCCCAGCAACTGGGATATAGATCATTCTAACACTGCAGGAAGGATGAAGCCTGAAGCTGAAGAGTGGGGAAACAACTCTAAGAGTTGGGACTCGCCGTCGGATATACTTCTTAACCGCGTCGAGCACAATTCAGAGATGATCCGCAACCTCACGTACATGATTGATGAGCTAAAGGAGCTCGTTGAGAAGCTTATCCGGAATTCACCATCACCACCGAAGGAGTAATTCATCATCGGTATTGGCATCCCCTTGGTTTGTTCCAAGCTTGGGGGAGTGCCGCGGTATCACATCATCACTATCTTTTATCTTTTTACTTTCAAGTGGTGTCATATCATGAGTAGGGAAGTTATCATATAAGATGTGTTGCGGTATGGAAGTATCTCTCTTTTGTTGGTTATCTATGTATCCCTTGGTGTGAGTTATCGTTAGGGAATATTAATGAGAAGTCTTATCATCTACATATTGCACATCTTATTTTAGTTTGCAATCTCTATTATATAATTGATCTTTTTGTTAGTAGGGGTATCACTTTGGGAGCATTGAGTAAATCTATTTGGTTTTGGCAAACTCAGCATTGGTCAATAGCAACAACACTTTGAGTTTAAGTAGAAAAGAGGAAACACATGTAGATATGTTATTATCTTTCTTGTTAAGTTCTTGGCTTAGTATTCTGAAGTTAAAATTGTTTGTGCTTACAAGTAAGATGCATGATTGTTTCTATCACATGTATATTTGTTTGTTTCCCTCAACTTTTATGCTTGCTAATTAACCTTGCTAGCCAAAGACCGAGAGGGATACTTCTCGTACATCCAAACCCTTAAACCAAACCTATGCCATCAGTGTCCACCATAACTACCTACTTTGTGGTATTTCTGCCATTCCAAGTAAATACTTCATGTGCTACCTTTAAGCAATTCAAAAGCTATTACCTATTATTTGTGTCAACGTTCTATAGCTCATGAGGAAGTATGTGGTGTTTTATCTTTCAATCTTGTTAGGTAGCTTCCACTAATGGACTAGTGGCTTCATCCACTTATCCTATAATTTTGCAAAAAGAGCTGGCAACGGGTTCCCAGCCCCAATTAATCAACTTTCATTAATAATTCTCTTCACATGCTTTGCTCTGATTCATCAGTAAGAAACTTAATTTTGCAATAGACACTCCTCCATGGTATGAGATTGTTGGAAGGCACCCGGATTCGGTTAGCCATGGCTTGTGTAAGCAAAGGTTGGGGGGGAGTGTTATCCTTAAATAAACTAAAGTACATGTGTAAACAAAAGAGAAGAGGGATGATCTACCTTGCTGGTAGAGATGACGTCCTTCATGGGAGCCGCTCTTTGGAGGTCGTTTGGCAAGGGGGTTAGAGTACCCGCTACCATTCGTTGACAACAACAAACACCTCTCAAAACTTTACTTTTATGCTCTCTATATGATTTCAAAACTGAAAAGCTCTAGCACATGATTTAATCCCTGCTTCCCTCTGCGAAGGGCTGTCTTTTACTTTATGTTGAGTCAGTAAACCTATTTCCCTCCATCTCAGGCAAGCATTTGAGTTGTTGTGATCAAACCATTTATATTGTGATCTATTTCATTATGCCTTTTACTTTTCCTTGTTTAGTACAAATTTTATCTGAATGAATACAACTTTGAAAGTTATCGATGATTATGAGGAGATTACTATGATTGAGTATGCAAGTTTATTATAAGCTTTAATATGAGAGCGCTGCTCAATAGATAAGTATAATCTGTTAACTGTTCTCTGACCAAGAACAAAGTTTGCCATCACCAATTATGATTCCTTATGCACCTTTATTTGTGATTACCTTCCACTTGTTTCAAGTTGAATTATATGAGGAAGTTGTTTATTAGAATGTCTTGTGTGAATGAATATGATGCTTCTTGTCCGTATTTTATTTATCGACTCTTCACTCCATAAACATGTGGTCTTGTTTACCGAGTTCAGTTTCGCTTGGGACAAGCGAAGTCTAAGCTTGGGGGGAGTTGATACGTCCATTTTGCATCACTATTTTATATCATAATTTGCTGTTATTCATTGATATATTTCATATTTGGAGATGATACTTATGTTATTTCATCTATTTTGTATGTTTCATGATTATTTGGGGATCGCGCACCGGAGCCAGGATTCTGCTGCAAAAAGCACCGTCAGAATGCAATATTTCGGAAGATCAACGATTGACGGAAATTATATGAAAAATCCTATTTTTCAGAAGACGAAGGGAGCAAAGGGGGCGAGGGGACCGGTGGGCCCACCTCATAGGCCGGCGCGGCCCAAGGCCTGGCCGCGCCGCCCTGTGAGGAGGGGGCCCACAACCCCCTCTCGCCTCCTTTTCTTCGCGTACGTCTTCGTCCCGAAAACCTAAGCCCCAGAGGATAGTCGCGAAGAGTCACAGCCGCCTCTGCGGGGCGGAGAACACCAGAGAGAAAAGAGCTCTCCGGCAGGCTGAAATCTGCCAGGGAAATTCCCTCCCGGAGGGGGAAATCGACTCCATCGTCACCGTCATCGAGCTGGACATCATCTCCATCACCATCGTCATCATCACCGCCATCTCCACCGCTGCACCTCGTCACCGCTGTAACAATTTGGGTTTGATCTTGATTGTTTGATAGGGGAAACTCTCCCGGTGTTGATTCCTACTTGTTATTGATGCTATTGAGTGAAACTATTGAACCAAGGTTTATGTTCAGATTGTTATTCATCATCATATCACCTCTGATCATGTTCCATATGATGTCTCGTGAGTAGTTCGTTTAGTTCTTGAGGACATGGGTGAAGTCTAAATGTTAGTAGTGAATTATGTTGGTTAGTATTCAATGTTGTGATATTTAAGTTGTGGTGTTATTCTTCTAGTGGTGTCGTGTGAACGTCGACTACATGACACTTCACCATTTATGGGCCTAGGGAATGCATCTTGTATTCGTTTGCCAATTGCGGGGTTGCCGGAGTGACAGAAACCTAAACCCCGTTGGTATATCGGTGCAGGAGGGATAGCAGGATCTCAGAGTTTAAGGCTGTGGTTAGATTTATCTTAATTACTTTCTTGTAGTTGCGGATGCTTGCAAGGGGTATAATCACAAGTATGTATTAGTCCTTGGAAGGGCGGTGCATTAGCATAGGTTCACCCACACAACACTTATCAAAACAATGAATATTAATCAGCTATATGAAGCGAAAGCACTAGACTAAATTCCCGTGTGTCCTCAAGAACGTTTGGTCATTATAAGTAAACAAACCGGCTTGTCCTTTGTGCTAAAAAGGATTGGGCCACTCGCTGCAATTATTTCTCTCGCATTTTACTTACTCGTACTTTATTCATCTGCTATATCAAAACCCCTGAATACTGTGAGCATTTACAGTGAATCCTTCATCGAAATTGTCAACACCTCGTTGGGTTCGACACTCTTATTTATCGAAAGTACTACGATACACCCCCTATACTTGTGGGTCATCAGTCGTTGACTTGAGTTTCGAAGAACTCCAGGTGGGGGCGCTCAAGGTACTCCGATAGGGCATCTAAGTCCCTCTCGAAGATCAGGTTCCCGCCATTTCCCAGCTGGTAAAACTTGGTGTTGTTCACTTGCTCCATCTGTAAGAGAATTATATGAGTAAGTTAGAGTAGTGCAAGTGTGTCAAAATTTATTTAGAATTACAAGCAAAAGGTAGAGCATGACTTTCTTCTTTGGAAAAGATCTCAAGGGTAAGAGGGTGAATAAGTTTTCAGAGATATTCACTTCATTTGTTTTTGAAACTAAATTTTTCAGACGTCCATTCTAACTAGGGTCTCCTAAGGTCAAACAATGGCTCTGATACCAACTTGTCAACACCCGGATTTTTAAGTCCAGATGCCTATTATGCCATACATCGCAATCCCAGGAAGATTGTTTTTGCGAGACATAACAGTTGATATCATAGAGTCATCGTTCATTACAAACCATAGTCATCTTACAACAATAGATCATGATCCACACTTACAATAATAGTTGATCTAATGATCAACAAACACAACACATAGCGGAAGCGAAGTAGTAGTAGTCCATCTAATCCACAGGCAACGCTTGACGTTAGAAGACGATCCTAGTTATCGTAGACGTCCTGCTGTCCGTCATCCTGATACTATTGCTCCTCTTCATAGTCTGGCCATTTGAATAGCCAGGGACACAGCCATGAGTACTTTAAAGTACTCGCAAACTAATACTAGTGTAAGTACTTATCAATTTTAGTAAGGGGGTGCTAAGCTATAGGTTTATTTGCATAAAGCCATTTTTATTTCATAAACAATTAGTGAAAGACTCCTCATTTGCCTAACTTAACTCAAGTGGGAACATTAGTGTCATTCCCACAACCATGTTGTGTTCAAGTCAAATTCACCTTTCAATTTTTTTTTGAAACCCAATTCACCTTTCAATTCACCATTCATTTTTAGAAATATCTGACAACGGAACAGTATGGCCTTTCCAATCGTCCATAACCGTGGACACGGTGATACGTCTCCAACGTATCGATAATTTCTTGTGTTCCATGCCACATTATTGATGTTATCTACATGTTTTATGCACACTTTATGTCATATTCGTGCATTTTCTGGAACTAACCTATTAACAAGATGCAAGTGCCGTTGCTGTTTTACGCTGTTTTTGGTTTCAGAAATCCTAGTAAAGAAATATTCTCGGAATTGGACGAAATAAAAGCCCAGAGGCCTATTTTTACACGAAGCTTCCAGAAGACCGAAGACAAGACGAAGAGGGGCCACGGGGTGGCCAAACCCTAGGGCGGCGCGGCCCCACCCCTGGCCGCGCCGGCCTGTGGTTTGGGCCCCCTGTGCCGCTCGACCTCCCTGCCCAAAGCCTCGTGTGAAACCCCGCGAGAGCCACGATACGGAAAACCTTCCGAGACGCCGTCACCGCCGATCCCATCTCGGGGGATCCTGGAGATCTCCTCGGCAGAGGGGCATCATCTCCCGGAGGACTCTACACCGCCATGGTCGCCTCCGGAGTGATGAGTGAGTAGTCTACCCCTGGACTACGGGTCCATAGCAGTAGCTAGATGGTTGTCTTCTCCCCATTGTGCTATCATTGTCGGATCTTGTGAGCTGCCTATCATGATCAAGATCATCTATATGTAATTCTATATGTTGCGTTTGTTGGGATCCGATGAATAGAGAATACTTGTTATGTTGATTATCAAAGTTATGCTATGTGTTGTTTAAGATCTTGCATGCTCTCCGTTATTAGTAGATGCTCTGGCCAAGTAGATGCTTTTAACTCCAAGAGGGAGTACTTATGCTCGATAGTGGGTTCATGCCTGCATTGACAGGAAGTGTGAGAAAGTTCTAAGGTTGTGTTGTGCTGTTGCCACTAGGGATAAAACATTGATGCTATGTCTAAGGATGTAGTTGTTGATTACATTACGCACCATACTTAATGCAATTGTCTGTTGCTTTGCAACTTAATACTGGAGGGGGTTCGGATGATAACCTGAAGGTGGACTTTTTAGGCATAGATGCAGTTGGATGGCGGTCTATGTACTTTGTCGTAATGCCCAATTAAATCTCACTATACTCATCATGATATGTATGTGCATTGTCATGCTCTCTTTATTTGTCAATTGCCCAACTGTAATTTGTTCACCCAACATGCTGTTCGTCTTATGGGAGAGACACCTCTAGTGAACTGTGGACCCCGGTCCAATTCTCTTTACTGAAATACAATCTACTGCAATACTTGTTTTTACTGTTTTCTCTGCAAACAATCATCTTCCACACAATACGGTTAATCCTTTGTTACAGCAAGCCGGTGAGATTGACAACCTCACTGTTTCGTTGGGGCAAAGTACTTTGGTTGTGTTGTGCGGGTTCCACGTTAGCGCCGGAATCTAGTGTTGCGCCGCACTACATCCCGCCGCCATAAACCTTCAACGTGCTTCTTGGCTCCTCCTGGTTCGATAAACCTTGGTTTCTTTCTGAGAAAATAAACTTGCTGCTGTGCTCATCATACCTTCCTCTTGGGGTTGCCCAACGAACGTGTGAAATACACGCCATCAAGCATATTTTCTGGCGCCGTTGCCGGGGAGATCAAGACACGCTGCAAGGGGAGTCTCCACTTCTCAATCTCTTTACTTTGTTTTTGTCTTGCTTTATTTTATTTACTACTTTGTTTGCTGCACTAAATCAAAATACAAAAAATTAGTTGCTAGTTTTACTATATTTGCTATCTTGTTTGCTATATCGAAAACACAAAAAAATTAGTTACTAGCATTTACTTTACTTATTTCATCATGTTTCCTTTTAATTTTACCACAAAGAACATACCGGTAGGACGTGGGTCTATAGTTGGGAGAAATAATATAGAAGAATTCTTCAACCATGTTAGTACCATTGAAAATTTTGAAGATAGACACTTGATAGACCTTGCGCCTACTTATGAAATTGCTGCTGCGCATTTAGTCCGCTTGTTGGAAACCAAATTTGTTAATATCAATCCTATAATCCAACACATGTTTTTCACACTTGGTGATATGGAAGAAGGAGAAAAGAAAGATTTTGTTTTAGAAACCCTTCTTAGAGAATTTGGTGGTCTAGCAAGAGAAGCTAGAAAGGTCTTTGCTAAATTTAATATGCTTGGTTCTCCTACTAATTTTGTTAGTCTCCTTGAAAAGATGGATATGGATAGAATAAGATACACTAATAATATTGATGATGGTGGGGAGATCAAAGCACCAATACCATGCAAGCTCCTAGCTATGAATGATGCACTAGAAAATAATTATGCTTGGCTTGTTCCTGAAAATTTGTTTGATGAGAGTAGCACGCCTAAGACTAATGAAAAGGGAGATGCTAAAACTTATGTATCTAATATAATATGCCTGGTTGAGAAGAGCCCACACCCCGCTGTAGAAGTACCACCCTTCGATAATACTTGATACACACTTTCTGCGCCTAGCTGAAAGGCGTTAAAGAAAAGCGCTTATGGGAGACAACCCATGTTTTTACCTACAGTACTTTGTTTTTATTTTGTGTCTTGGAAGTTGTTTACTACTGTAGCAACCTCTCCTTATCTTAGTTTTGAGTTTTGTTGTGCCAAGTTAAGCCGTTGATAGAAAAGTAAGTACTAGATTTGGATTACTGCGCAGTTCCAGATTTCTTTGCTGTCACGAATCTGGGTCTATCTCCCTGTAGGTAGCTCAGAAAATTACGCCAATTTACGAGCATGATCCTCAGATATGTACGCAACTTTCATTCAATTTGAGCATTTTCGTTTGAGCAAGTCTGGTGCCATTTTAAAATTCGTCAATACGAACTGTTCTGTTTTGACAGATTCTGCCTTTTATTTCGCATTGCCTCTTTCGCTATGTTGGATGAATTTCTTTGATCCACTAATGTCCAGTAGCATTATGCAATGTCCAGAAGTGTTAAGAATGATTGTGTCACCTCTGAATATGTCAATTTATATTGTGCACTAACCCTCTAATGAGTTGTTTCGAGTTTGGTGTGTAGGAAGTTTTCAAGAGTCAAGAGAGGAGTATGATGCAACGTGATCAAGGAGAACTCTAAGCTTGGGGATGCACCCGGTGGTTCACCCCTGCATATATCAAGAAGACTCAAGCGTCTAAGCTTGGGGATGCCCAAGGCATCCCCTTCTTCATCAACAAATTATCAGGTTCCTCCCCTGAAACTACATTTTTATTCGGCCACATCTTATGTGCTTTTTCTTGGAGCGTCGGTTTGTTTTTGTTTTTGTTTTGTTTGAATAAAATGGATCCTAGCATTCACTTTATGGGAGAGATACACACTCCGCTGTAGCATATGGACAAATATGTCCTTGGTTTCTACTCATAGTATTCATGGCGAAGTTTCTCCTTCGTTAAATTGTTATATGGTTGGAATTGGAAAATGATACATGTAGTAATTGCTAAAAATGTCTTGGGTAATGTGATACTTGGCAATTGTTGTGCTCATGTTTAAGCTCTTGCATCATATGCTTTGCACCCATTAATGAAGAAATACATAGAGCATGCTAAAATTTGGTTTGCATATTTGGTTTCTCTAAGGTCTAGATAATTTCTAGTTTTGAGTTTGAACAACAAGGAAGACGGTGTAGAGTCTTATAATGTTTTCAATATGTCTTTTATGTGAGTTTTGCTGCACCGTTCATCCTTGTGTTTGTTTCAAATAACCTTGCTAGCCTAAACCTTGTATCGAGAGGGAATACTTCTCATGCATCCAAAATACTTGAGCCAACCACTATGCCATTTGTGTCCACCATACCTACCTATACTACATGGTATTTTCCCGCCATTCCAAAGTAAATTGCTTGAGTGCTACCTTTAAAATTCCATCATTTACCTTTGCAATATATAGCTCATGGGACAAATAGCTTAAAAACTATTGTGGTATTGAATATGTAATTATGCACTTTATCTCTTATTAAGTTGCTTGTTGTGCGATAACCATGTTTACTGGGGAACGCCATCAACTCATTGTTGAATATCATGTGAGTTGCTATGCATGTTCGTCTTGTCTGAAGTAAGGGCGATCTACACTGAGTTGAATGGTTTGAGCATGCATATTGTGAGAAGAACATTGGGCCGCTAACTAAAGCCATGATCCATGGTGGAAGTTTCAGTTTTGGACAAACATCCTCAAATCTCTAATGAGAAAAGAATTAATTGTTGTCAAATGCTTAAAGCATTAAAAGAGAGTCCATTATCTGTTGTCTATGTTGTCCCGGTATGGATGTCTAAGTTGAGAATAATCAAAAGCGAGAAATCCAAATGCGAGCTTTCTCCTTAGACCTTTGTACAGGCGGCATAGAGGTACCCCTTTGTGAAACTTGGTTAAAGCATATGTATTGCGGTGATAATCCAGGTAGTCCAAGCTAATTAGGACAAGGTGCGGGCACTATTAGTACACTATGCATGAGGCTTGCAACTTATAAGATATAATTTACATGATGCATATGCTTTATTACTACCGT
Organism: Lolium multiflorum; assembly: GCA_030979885.1. Classification (NCBI taxonomy): domain Eukaryota; kingdom Viridiplantae; phylum Streptophyta; class Magnoliopsida; order Poales; family Poaceae; genus Lolium; species Lolium multiflorum. The sequence continues at coordinate 46,139,515 of CM061749.1, read as the reverse complement.
TGACAAAATTGTTTCATGTTTTCAAAATCAAAGCTCTAGCACAAATATAGCAATCGATGCTTTTCCTCTATGAGGACCATTCTTTTACTTTCAATGTTGGGTCAGTTCACCTATTTCTCTCCACCTCAAGAAGCAAACACTTGTGTGAACTGTGCATTGATTCCTACATACTTGCTTATTGCACTTATTATATTACTCTATGTTGACAATATCCATGAGATATACATGTTACAAGTTGAAAGCAACCGCTGAAACTTAATCTTCTTTTGTGTTGCTTCAATACCTTTACTTTGAATTATTGCTTTATGAGTTAACTCTTATGCAAGACTTATTGATGCTTGTCTTGAAGTGCTATTCATGAAAAGTCTTTGCTTTATGATTCACTTGTTTACTCATGTCATACACATTGTTTTGATCGCTGCATTCTTTACATATGCTTTACAAATAGTATGATCAAGATTATGATGGCATGTCACTCCAGAAATTATCTTTGTTATCGTTTTACCTGCTCGGGACGAGCAGAACTAAGCTTGGGGATGCTGATACGTCTCCAACGTATCGATAATTTCTTGTGTTCCATGCCACATTATTGATGTTATCTACATGTTTTATGCACACTTTATGTCATATTCGTGCATTTTTGGAACTAACCTATTAACAAGATGCCGAAGTGCCAGTTCCTGTTTTTTTCTTTGTTTTGGTTTCAATCCTAGTAAAGAAATATTCTCGAAATTGGACGAAATAAAAGCCCAGAGGCCTATTTTTACGAAGCTTCCAGAAGACCGAAGACAAGACGAAGAGGGGCCACGGGGTGGCCAAACCCTAGGGCGCGCGGCCCCCAGCCGCGCCGGCCTGTGGTTTGGGCCCCGTGCCGCCTCTCGACCTACCCTTCCGCCTACTTAAAGCCTCCGTGCGAAACCCCCGGCAGAGAGCCACGATACGGAAAACCTTCCGGAAACGCCGTCACCGCCGATCCCATCTCGGGGATCTGGAGATCGCCTCACCCTGTGGGAGAGGGAATCATCTCCCGGAGGACTCTACACCGCCATGGTCGCCTCCGGAGTGATGAGTGAGTAGTCTACCACTACTAGGGAAAAGCCTATAGGTGGAGGCAAGTAGTACCGGCGCACCACCTTGTGCATGCGCCGGTGCAAATCATTGCCGGCGCACCACATTTCAGCCGCGCCGGCGATGAAGGGATTCTGCCGGCGCACCAGAGGAGCAGGCTCGCCGGCGCTATTTCCTGGCATGGCCCCGGCCGATTCGGGCCAGGCCCAAGAATCATTGCCGGCGCACCGGCCCAGTGGTGCGCCGGTGGAACTATTGCCGGCGCACCCCTGGGCCGGTGCGCCGGCAATGATTCTTGGGCCTGGCCCGGGGGTGATATAGCCGAAAGGGGTATATGTTGCCGGCGCACCATGGTCCAGGTGCGCCGGCAATAACCTGGGAGTTATTTCAGCCACCAACCAGCCCACTCACTCACACACTCACTACACTCCACTTCTCCACACAAACCCGAGCCTTCTCCCAACCCAGCTCATTTTTGCCCATTTCTATCCCCAATTTCACCAATTTGACCAAACAAAATCAAAATTTTTGAGCAAATCTTCCCTTCCTACATGCATCTCCCACATCCCCCTATGTAGATCTAGATCTACTATCCCGCATTGACCGCTCAATCTAGATCTAGATCTAGAAAGTCGGCTTCCATACGCCATTGTCGCGGCGCGTCGTCTCGATCTTATCGACGAATATATCAAACAAATAGGTGATTAATGAACAAATTAAGGAATGAAATCGATGTATGTTGGACATTTGAAGAAAAGCTCTCGTGTGTGGCATATATATATGTTGTGCTTGTGCTTGTGTGTGTGTTGGCGTTGAAAATGAGTTGCCAACGTTGCGCCGAAATGTTGATTCTTCAAGTTTCCGTTTCGGCACATTTCTGGCGCTCCTATGTCCTACCGTGTAGGAAGGTCATGCCGAAATTTTCCGTGAAAACTACCGACGGATGCATGGTTCTAATGAATTATGTAATCTTACCATGCAGGCGATAATGGTTATCGAGATGAGTGAAAGCATCGTGATGAGATATCTGAAACACGCGATCATCGACATGTATGAAAATAACCGCACGGAGGTATTGTGTCCGTGCCGGAGATGCAAACGAGGGAAATGGTTTGACCCGTATTCAGGCAAGTTGCAGGGGCACCTGCTCACTAATGGTTTCATGCATGGACACACTCAATGGATGAGTGATGATGGCGCGGAGGTCAATGGGGCGACGGCGGCAGGTGGTAAAAATGGCCGGCAAGAAGGAGGGCATCATGATACTGATGACGATGAAGAGTTTGTCGCACATGACGATAACCTTGACGACGACAATAACCTTGACGACGACAATAACCTTGACGACGATGAAGAGGTGCCGCTAGCTTCAGTCGTGCGGGACCCTCATCTTCAAGATCTGCTTCTCGAAAAGACGAAAGGCGCCAAGCGGAAATCAAAGCTTGAGCAACTCGAGATAGACTCGAATACTCCGTTGTACGACTCAGGTCGCGGGTTGGGGGAGTCTCGCTTGAGAGTAGCTCTCGATGTGCTGCAGATGAAGGTGAAACACGGATGGACGGACACAAGCGTCGACGACATCCTGGAATACGTGAAAGATCTCCTTCCTGCCGGGAACACGTGTCCTGGTAGTCTAGCCGAGGCCAAGAGAATCACGTGCCCTCTCGACTTACCCCACGAAAAGTATCACGCCTGCATCAACGACTGTATCATGTATCGCAAGGAGCACATGGACAAGACCAAATGTCCTGTGTGTGAAGCTGAACGGTACAAGAAAGGGAAGAAGAAAGCTCCTCGGAAAGTTGTGTGGTACTTCCCGCTCGCCCCCCGGCTTCAACGGTTCTACGCGGACCGCAAGGAAGCAAAGCTCATGCGCTGGCACGCAGAAAGAAAGGAGGCAGTGTTGAATGATAAAGAGCGGATTGAGCACCCAGTGCTGACGCACCCTTCGGATGCAAGCCAGTGGAAAGCATTAGACAATGAATTCGGAAGTTTTGGGGCAGATCCCAGAAACATCAGGTTGGGTGCGAGCACGGACGGATTCAATCCGTTCGGAAACCAGAGCAGCACACATAGCACATGGCCCGTGTTTGTATGGATCTACAACCTCCCGCCCTGGCTGTGCATGAAGAGGAAGTACATACAGATGAGTATGCTAATTCAAGGGCCGACACAGCCAGGAAACGATATCAACATGTATCTCGAACTATTAAAGGAGGAGCTTGAAACGTTGTGGGCGGAGGAAGGGGTAGATACATGGGACGCCGTCGCGGAAGAATATTTCCCTTTGAGAGCCGCGTTGATCACGACGGTGCAGGACTACCTCGGATACGGTTACATTTCGTGCCAGGTGTGCCATGGACACAAGGCATGTGTCAGGTGCATGGAAGAGACGATGTTTTTGCAGCTTGGTAAGGATGGCTCTTCGAAAACAGTTTACATGGGGCATCGAAGGTGGCTACAGAAAACTGACCCGTGGAGAAAGCGTGGAGATCTGTTCGATGGTACAAATGAACCCCGAGGACCTCCACGTAAGAAGAGCGGCGAAGAGATCGATACATTACTGAAAGGTTGGAAGGAGTGCCCTGCGCCGGGAAAGATTCGTCAAAAGCCTGGAGAGAAGAAGAAGAAAAAGGAAACGACGCCGCTCATTGGTGTATGGAAAAGGAGGTCCGTGTTTTGGGACTTGCCGTACTGGAAAATTCTCGATACACCTCACTGCCTTGATGTCATGCATATTACAAAGAACGTGTGCGAGAGCTTGCTTGGCACTCTTCTCAACATGCCGGACCGGACCAAAGATGGGCCGAAAGCAAGACATGACCTGAAAGTTTTGGGCATCAGGGAAGAGCTTCAGATCCCGCCGGCCCAAGAGGGACAGTCGGAGGAGGAGGCGGACGGCGGTCAGAAGCGCAAAAGGATTAAGCAGCCAGACTATTACTGTCCCCCCTCCTGCTTCACTTTTAGTCCGGCCGAGGTCGATCAATTTTTCAATTGCCTTGTAGGAGTCAGAGTGCCCTTCGGTTACTCCGGGGTAATAAGCAGATACATGGACCCCAAGAAACGAAACTTCAGCGGCATGAAGTCTCATGACTGTCACGTGATGATGACGCAGATTCTTCCGGTTGCAATCCGAGGTATAATGGATGACCATGTCCGTGCAACGCTGACTGGGCTCTGTAACTTCTTCGACGTCATAACTCGGAAGTCGATAAGCGTGAAGAAACTCGCAAGGCTCCAGGAAGAGATCGTGGTGATCCTATGTGAGATGGAGATGTACTTCCCGCCTGCATTCTTTGACGTGATGGTCCATCTGTTGGTCCATATAATGGATGATATCGTCAGTCTAGGGCCGGCATTCTTACACAACATGATGCCGTTTGAAAGAATGAATGGGGTCATTAAAGGATACGTTCGTAACAGGTCACATCCAGATGGAAGCATCGTACAGGGCTGGCTCACCGAAGAGTGCATCTCTTTCTGCACGAATTATCTAGACATCGAGGACCCTGTTGGTTTGCCTCAAAACAAGTACCTCCGTAGGTTCGAGGGAGTAGGCCACAAAAATGGAAGGAAGGAACTGCACGTGCACATGTCTGGTCGGAGTTCCGACTTTGACAGGGCCAACTTAGTAGCGCTACAACACATTGACTTGATCGATCCTTGGTTGAAAGAGCACAAAACCATGATAGAGAACAGTGGCAAGCCGATGATGACGGAAGCAGAAATATACAGAGAGCACAACTCCTCTTTCGCGCGCTGGTTCAAAGACCACATTGATGCTAATCCCCCACCAATGGATTCTGACAAGGATAAACTAGTATTGGCCTTGTCACATGGCCCCGCGCCCAACATCATGACTTACCAAGCGTACGATATCAACGGGTACACATTCTACACGGAAGAAAAAGACAAGAACAGTGTTTACCAGAACTCAGGGGTAACGATGGATTCCTGGACGGGTGACGTAAAGACTAGATACTACGGAAGAATCGAGGAAATCTGGGAGCTTAGCTACGCTGGGGAGAAAGTGCCGATGTTCCGTATCAGATGGGCTAAGAGCGTCAGAAAAGAAGACCGGTATTTCACCACCATGTTTCTACCCGAAGCCAACAAATCAAAGTCCACGAACGCCACCGCGCAGAATGAGCCATGGGTACTGGCAGAACACGTGCACCAATGCTTCTTCATAACCGACCCATCCAGGCCTAGCCGTGTTATCGTGAGGAGAGGCAAGAGGACCATCGTCGGAATGGATGGAGTCGCCAACGAGGAAGACTTCGAAGGACAAGTCGGAGACCCAATGATGGAAGAATCCGAGGACGAAGACACAACATACACCACAAGAAGAAGCAGGACCACGCTACCGAGGTCAGGTCGACCCTTCAAAAGAAGAAGTCACGACACGGGGCTAAATTATTCAACGACGAGCAAGAAAAGCAAGAAGAAAGCGAAACACTCTTCTCAATCAATGATGTAAAAATTTATTTGCAATCTATAACTCATATTTTGTGTAATTCATAACTACTCATATGGTCATGGCCAATATTTTATGTATGACTAATTAATATTGTGTTGGTCAATATTTTGTGTATGTATAACTCATATTTTTTGTTTTTGCATACTCATGCATATATATATTGCTTTGTTATTATCTTGAAAAGATAAGAAAAATAAAATAGTATAGCATTTGGGGTAAAATAAAAGAAACATAAAATAAAGAGAAAAGAAATAAAGAAAAAGAATGGAAAAAAGAAAAGGAAATGGGCAGGCTAGCTAGGTGAATTGACATGTCCCAGGTTACAGCTGTGCCAGGCTTATTGCCGGCGCACCAGGCTTATTAATTCGCCGGGGGTATACTTGTCCCCGGCGAACCAGGTATGTGGTGCGCCGGCAATAACCCTGGATCAGCTGTAATTAGGACTTAACCTTTTTTCCCCTTCTTCCTTCTCCCCACACAGCCACATCTCCAACCCCCACCGTCGAGCGCCGCCGTTCTGTCGCCACCTCAAGTCCCCCTCTCGAGCGCCGCCGTTCTGCGCCCCGCCACCGCCCTCCACCATCCCCTCGACCATCCCCCACCACCTGCCACGTACGCCGCCGCGGAAGACCCGTGGAGAAGGAGGTGCCGCGCGCCATTGGAGAAGGAGGTGCCCGCGCGAGGGGACGTCGGCGCCGCCGTTGGAGAAGAAGGAGCCGCGCGCCATTGGTGAGCTTCCCGCTCCCCTTCCCTCTCCCCTTCCCTCCCCCTTCCCTCTCTGTTCTTCCTCATCTCCGGTGACCCAAGCCGGTTAGGGTTCTTCCTCGTCTCATACCCTGGTTCATTTAATTCGTGTTTAATACCCTGGTTAAATTTGAATGCTAAAATTGGTTTGAAAAGCTAAAATTTGATGTGCAACAAAATTGCCCAAAAAGGAAGTTTGAATGCTAAAATTGGTTTGAAAAGCTAGCAGTATTGTTCTCTGGTTTTGGTTCTTTATGTTCATAGGAGGTTAATTGCTAGCAGTAGCAAAAAAGGTTTGGTTCAAACAAGAAAATGATTTTAGTTGCAGGTATGTTAGTTCTTCATTAAATGAAAATGAAAATGAAAATGAAAATGGTTTTGCTAAATGGTTAAATGAAAATAAAATGCTCATGCTTATGCTACTGCAATCAAGTTGAAAATGAACTTTATATATGTTGGTTTTGCTAAATGGTTAAATGAAAATAAAATGCTCATGCTTTTGCTAAATGGTGTTGCATGCTCATGCTAATAATATGAATGAAATTCATAGGTTAATTTGTTCTCTGGTTTGAAAAAGGAAAATGAATGCTAGCAGTATGTTAGTTCTTGATTAAATGCATTCTCTGGTTTGCTAGGTAAAGAAGCAGCAGGTTTAGCTCACCAAACCATTTATAAAATGCCCAGAAAATGCTAGCATCTTGACTGGTGTTCTCTGGTTTAAAAATGCTAGCATTTTGGTTATGGTACTGCTAATTTATGATGCTCTAGTTGGCAGTAGCTCACTGGTTCAATTGTTTAGTTCAAAATGCTCATGCATGCTCACTGGTTGTAAATTAATTTGGTTCAAAATGCTCATGCATCATTACCTACTGCCAAAAAAAGAAAATGAAATAGAGGTTTGGCTCAAAATTGATTTTACTTGCAGTTAATACTAGTGCAAGTCAATATGATCCCTTGGATTTCTGCTTGGTTACCTTTGGTTAACATTGCAAGAAATAGGGTTCAAATTGGAAATAGGGTTCTCTGGTTTGAATTTTTGAATGCTAAAAATTGGTTTCAAATTCTAGCAGTAGGTTTCAATTTTTCTGGACCCCAAGTAATTCCCTGAAGCTTATGTATATATAATGTATTTGGTTTCTCTGTTGGGGGTATATGATTGTGGTGCCCCTGTTTGGATGATTTTATTCATCCACACATATTTTTCTTGCTGTGATAAATTGATGACCCATTTACTTGATGTACATGCTTCTCTGGAAATGAATTGGGGTTTTTTATTATAGTGGAAATGCTACTGGTGGTATTTAAATGCTGATGCTATGCATGCTGCTGCTGTGCATGTTGCTGTTATGGTTATGGTTATGGTGATGGTTGAGCTAAATGAACATGCTGATTATGGTGATGGTTGAGCTCCGGTGAAAATGAAGTTGTTATATATATGTTTGCATTTCTGTTACAGGGATTGAGTTGCTATTGAGTGCCGGAATGTCGATTCATTTCCGTTCCGGCAATTCTAGCACTCGGCATGACCAATTTTTAGCAAAGGTCATGCCGAATTTTTCCGTGAATTCTAACTCTTTTTCATCTTCTATTAGTGCAAGCCACCATGTCGTCTCAAGAAGAGTTAGAGGAGCACTACAATAGGCACTTCTTTAGGACGGAGGAGGATGCCGAGGCCGCTGGTGTTGGCGGCGACGAGGACCATGAGATGGAGGATGCCGCTGGGGGTAGTGCCGACGAGCCGAGCGGCAACGAGGCAAGCGCCGCCGCCGGGGGTAGTACCTACGAGCCTAGCGGCGATGAGGCAACCGGCGCCGCCGGGGGTGGCGGCGAGACAAGCGGCGACGATCCTAGCGCCGCCGCCGGGAGTAGTGGCACCGGGACAAGTGGAGCCAAGAGGCCGCGGAAGGCAAGGCGCCAAAACACGGTCGGCACCGGCAGAGACACAGTCACAGAGGTGGACCCCGCCAGTGGTTTGCCGGTGTTGCCTAAGGATGTTGCCAAGGGGTACGGCAACCAACTGGCATGTATCCTCCGAGAGGTCGTCAATCTCAACGAGACGGACCTCCGAGCTGAGAGCAAAGCGCCTTTGCGAGCCCAGCTCATTGCGAGGTTGCACGCACGATACAAGTTCCTAGGCGACTACGCCTCCAGTCATCAAACCAACAACATTGTGAACTCACAAGCCCTCCTGAAGTTCACCAAACACCTCAGCAGCTATAAGTACATGGTGCGGAGGCTGATTGCTGAGGGCAAAGGTTTCGAAGAGGTCCACTCCGCCTTTCCGCATGTCACCCAGGCGGACTTTGATGCTTTTGTGGCCAATGAAGAGCTACAAGCAACCAAGAATCGCAAGTTGTGGGGGAAGGAAATGCGGGAGCTTAACATCGGCAACCACAACCTTGGGAGCCGTGGGTACGAGGGAAAGGAGCCCTATTGGGCGAAGGAGGACGAGGCGTATGTAAATGCCGGCATTGAGAACCCCTGGCTCAAGTACAAGGACCCGCTTGAAAGAAGATTCATCAGGTCCCGGTACCATAAGAAGAAACTAACCGGGGAACTTGTCACGGACCCGAAGGTCGTAACCGACATAATTTGGTTCACGAACGACCAGAAGGTCCTGGCGTTGGAGAAAAAACTGGTAAGCAATTTACCGGTTTTATTAGATCAAGTATCATTCATATAATAGTAGCAACATTTCTAAATGGTTCGCGTTTCTTCCGCAGGAAGAAGAAAGACAAAGACTTTCTCAAGCCTCCCAAGGTGACGAAGGCTCCTCGTCCCAGGCGTCGACGGGCAGGGTAGCCTGGGACAAGCCTCTCGTACGGGCGCTAAACATCGTTAATGAGCATTCACCGACGAGAAGGCCGCATAGAGGCCGTGTGGCTGGCGCCGGTACAGGCTACAAGCATGGTCACTATGGCTTGTCGTCTGCGGCCGATAAAAATGCGCGTAATGAGAGGAAGCAGCGGGAGGCGGAGGAAATGAGGGAGTCAATCCTAGCCCAAGTCCAAGCTGGTTTGGTACCGCAACTGGTACCGCAACTCAAAGCTACACTCGTACCTGAAGTCAAAGCTGAAGTCGCCGCTGGAGTCCAAGCAGATTTCAACGCTATGCAAGCGTGGTATGAGGGTGGCAAACAAGGCCCCCCCCCGAAAATGCAAGTGGTTAGCTTCAACGGCAGCAACTCGATGGTGCCGCCGTCCGCCGGCAATGACAATGTTATAATGGAGACTCCTCCGGCCGCCGGCAATGTCGCTGGTGCTAGGGATTCACCGTCCATGCCGGGTAGCAGCCCCTCCGTCACTTGCACGCCCGCCGCCGCATGTGCTGGCCCGTCGACATTAGCCGAGCTCAACGCCCTCACGGTAATTAACTAATGTGTACATCAAGTTAATATATTAGTTTCGTCATCCTTGCCCTCTCTCTAACGCCATACACATGTTCTCGCAGGCGCTCTCGACGCCATGCACCTTTTTGATGAGAGTAAACGACGAACTCAAAGACGTCGCGAGGGGGTCCATCATTCGGCCCCTGGATAAGAAGTGGCACACACGAGATATGGCGGATGACGTTTACCGGGTTGAAGTGGATCGGGCGTTACCGGGCTATGAGGATTTGTTTCCTCCTAATCAACCGCATGGTGCCGATGACGATAGCCCGTTGAATCTGGCCTCACTGAAGGGTTGGGTACTGCTATGGCCGAAGACCCTAATTCGGATCAACACCTACTCGGGGTCGACGGCAAGCAAAGACAAGCACCTTGCGGCGCCACATGTCAGCGTCCCTCCACGACAGCCAGCGGCGCCCGTGGTCATCGCCCCACCAGAACGGCCAGCTGCGCCAGAGGTCAGCGCCCCACCACAACAGCCAGCTGCGCCAGAGGCCGAGGAATATGAACGTGACAACTTCCAATGGGATATTCCTACGTCTTCACAAGTTGTCCATGAGGATGCGCCGGGCTTCAAATATGTGTGCTCCAAGAAGCTGTTCGATTCTCAAGAAACGGCTGATGAGGAGGAAAATCCTGAGGAGGTCGCCACCGCCGCCGTCAAAAATATGTTGAGCCCAAACACACTCCGTGCTACGGCCACTACGGCGATGGATGGTCCAGCACTACAACCCAAGAAGAGGAAGAGGGCAAATAAGAAGGACGCCCAAGACAAGGCGGCGGCCAAATCCAAGGACAAGGTCCCACTCCTTGACAAGTTGCCAAACAATTGGCGACCTCTGCATCACTTGGGTCAACCGATGCTGCCGGAGCATGTCGTGAAGAAACTCACCCCGGATATGAGGAGCTTGCATGAGACTGTCTTGCATGTGGAGAACCTTCTTCTCAAATCAAAAGATCCTGGTTACCCTCTCTTCGTGGCGAAGGTGCCAACTGGCATGAACTTCGTCGAGAAGTACCCCGCGGACTTGTGCTTCATCCGGTTCAACGACATCTTCAGCATCTATCGCATGCAAGCGCTCCACTTTAGTGTGGTTCGCCTAGTTGCTCTTAGCATGTCTTCCCAGATTGTTAAGGAGGGGACGCCGACCATCGCGATCATGGACCCCTTCTATATGCGGGAGAGCATCATCTGCAACCCTGGGGATCGCGCGATTGCCACCCAGCAGGTCGAGGATTTCATGCTGGCGAACATTAAGAAGGGCGCCATTCTCATCCCTTACTTCCCCGAGTAAGTAATCACTCGCTAGTCCCCCATCACCATTCTATCCTATATCTCCATTTGCATTTCCAAAGGTTAATCCGTGTGTTTTCCGCAGAGACAAGTTCTGCACCCTCATCGTCGTGCACCCGCAACACTCGCATGCAGTCTATCTCGACTCGGGTAGGGACCGCAAGAAAGACTACTCCCACATCAGGGCCCTTCTCAATGATGCTCTCACCGGCTTCGCCAACAAGGCAGGCCCCCTCAAAGTAGAGAGGAAATCCCGAGGAGGCTTCGTCTTAACCCACACAACCAACTTCCCCTGCCTCAGGCAGTCGACGCCCGACAATGGGATGGACGCGTGGTACGCCATCCTTCAGATGCAGGAGTACATAAAGTACGCAGATGACATGTTGCTGCCAGATAATCTCAGAAACAGGTTTGCAAACATGGCGGATGTCCCTGATAGAGAGATTAGAAAGAACTGGGGTCGCATCCAGCAGTTCATTTGCACGATAATCCTGCAGGATGTCAACAATAGGTCTGGCGAGTTCTTCTACGGCTATGGTCTACCACCTAATGACGAGATAGACCTCCGCTTGGAGATGTCGCGTGATGAGAGGCCGTTCAACTCGCTTGAGGGCTGCCGTCCATTCCCCCTAGGCGTACAACCTGATCCTACGACGGGAACACTTGCTAAAGCTTGAACGATATGTCCTTGAACTTCCGTACTGTAATAATTGTTATATATTCCCATAGAATCGACTAGTTGCTTTTATTTAGTTGTATGAATGTGCATGTGAACATGTGTCTGTAGTTTCATTTACTTTGCTATATATTTCAAGATTATGGCGTACATAGCTTAATAATTATTTGCATTTACTCGACCACTACTTGCCTCGTATTTGGAGTTCGCCGATGATTAGAATGTTCGGTCAATCGTACACTCGGGGGTGGAGCCAGTGAGCCTTGGTGCGACGGCCACAAGTATCAATCTATTGTGCATCCTACCTAGCCTCACTGACTCCATCCCTGGATGTTAATATTTGTTTCGACCGACAAAGTATGAGGCACGCTATTTAATTCGTACTACTTGTCTTCTATTTGAGTTCGCACTTCTTAATTGCATTGGCCGATGATTAAAATGTTCGGTCACTTGTACACTCCGGGGTGGGGCCAGTGAGGCTTGGTGTGATGGCCACAAATATCAATCTATTGTGCATCCTACCTAGCCTCACTGACCCCATCCCTGTATGTTATTATTTATTTCGACCAACAAAGTATGAGGCACATGCTATTTAGTTCATACTACTTGTCTCTTATTTGAGTTGGCACTTGTTCATTGCATTGGTACTAACGTTTTACTTGTCTTGTGAATGGAGATGCCGACGACATATGTCGTGTACAAGGGGAGGGTTCCTGGAGTCTACGACGACTGGGAGGACTGTCGGAGACAGGTGCACCGTTTCAGCGGCAACAGCTACAAGGGATACCCCACTAGGGTGGAGGCGGAAGGAAGATACGCCCGTTATCTAGCGGGAGAGATGAGGGACATGAGGAGGAACCGGATGAAGACCATGGCCTTCGTGATGATGGTCATGACCATGTTGGTCATGTTCTATGTGATTCTAGTTTAGGTTAGGACCTACATTGTGAGGTGTATGACGATACTTGTGACGACTATGTACCAAGACTTCTAACTTTGTGAAACTTCGTCGTTCGGTGTTGCATATGCACATGTGTTGTATGAATCAACACATTCCGAAACGAGACTTGCGTATTTGTGTATTGATACCGAAATGAAACTTGGCTCTCTATGTGCTTCTCATATTGCATGTAATACTGTATAAATATGAACTGCGTTGTAAATATATACTGCTGTCAAATAAAATTGTATTGTAATATGCTGGAAAAAAGTGGAAAAAAGAATTTTCGAATTAATTGCCGGCGCACCTAAATGACACATTGCCGGCGCACGTGGCATGCGCCAGTGCTGGAAGCACTACTGCCGGCGCACCTGATAGTGCGCCGGTGGAATAGATCTTTGCCGGCGAAGCAGGGTGGTGCGCCGGCAGTAGCTGAGATATCGCCGGCGCACTACCTGGTGCGCCGGCAGTGTCCGTTTATCACCGGCGCGTTCGCACCGGCGGGCTCGTGGTGCGCCGGCAATGGGGGTTTTAGGTGCGCCGGCAATGGGCCTTTCCCTAGTAGTGTACCCCTGGACTACGGGTCCATAGCAGTAGCTAGATGGTTGTCTTCTCCCCATTGTGCTATCATTGTCGGATCTTGTGAGCTGCCTATCATGATCAAGATCATCTATATGTAATTCTATATGTTGCGTTTGTTGGGATCCGATGAATAGAGAATACTTGTTATGTTGATTATCAAAGTTATGCTATGTGTTGTTTAAGATCTTGCATGCTCTCCGTTATTAGTAGATGCTCTGGCCAAGTAGATGCTTTTAACTCCAAGAGGGAGTACTTATGCTCGATAGTGGGTTCATGCCTGCATTGACACCTGGGACAGTGACAGAAAGTTCTAAGGTTGTGTTGTGCTGTTGCCACTAGGGATAAAACATTGATGCTATGTCTAAGGATGTAGTTGTTGATTACATTACGCACCATACTTAATGCAATTGTCTGTTGCTTTGCAACTTAATAGGGGCGGATGATAACCTGAAGGTGGACTTTTTAGGCATAGATGCAGTTGGATGGCGGTCTATGTACTTTGTCGTAATGCCCAATTAAATCTCACTATACTCATCATGATATGTATGTGCATTGTCATGCTCTCTTTATTTGTCAATTGCCCAACTGTAATTTGTTCACCCAACATGCTGTTCGTCTTATGGGAGAGACACCTCTAGTGAACTGTGGACCCCGGTCCAATTCTCTTTACTGAAATACAATCTACTGCAATACTTGTTTTTACTGTTTTCTCGCAAACAATCATCTTCCACACAATACGGTTAATCCTTTGTTACAGCAAGCCGGTGAGATTGACAACCTCACTGTTTCGTTGGGGCAAAGTACTTTGGTTGTGTTGTGCAGTTCCACGTTGGCGTCGGAATCTCTGGTGTTGCGCCGCACACATCCCGCCGCCATCAACCTTCAACGTGCTTCTTGGCTCCTCCTGGTTCGATAAACCTTGGTTTCTTTCTGAGGGAAAACTTGCTGCTGTGCTCATCATACCTTCCTCTTGGGGTTGCCCAACGAACGTGTGAAATACACGCCATCACACGGCTATTCGAATAGGTTTACACTTTGCAGAGGTTGCACACTTGTTCCACAACTTTTGATTACATCCGTCAGGGATAGCCCTGAATAATCATACTCAGTATGCGAATCATCAGCCATAACCTTTCACTTACATACTCTAGTATAGGCACCTCTCCCCGTGAGTTTGGCCTCCCGGTGATAGCCAACTGTTATCCCGGGAACTGCACAGGGCTTGGGTCAGACATTCACCTCATTTCACGTCATTTCACTTTCAACGGAGGCAGCCTCGGCATAACCTCTATGACGCTTGTTTAGAAGGAACCCATACTAAAGCGCATAAGTTTCTAGTTAAGCCTTACCCATAATCAGGTATTGTGGGGGTACTCTAAAATTGGAATGGTATCGCATCCGAACCCAATCATCAGTTTTCACCAAGTCATTCATGTCATATTCACCTTCAAAATCTTTCAATAGAATGACTCATCATTCCAAGGTTTTCAAAGTCATTGGTTTTCACATGTTCCCATCTAGAGTAGTCAATTTTAGTTTAGCACTAGCAACTAGTCATGAGGGGTGCTAATCTAGCTTGTATTTCTCTAAGCTACTTTTGATGTTCTTCTAACACTCTATACTTAGACCCAAGTTAACCATAAAGGTAAGCTTTGATAAATAAAGTAAAAGCTTGCAAGAATAAAACTTGGGATTGGATCCTTAAACATAAAATAGAATGTAATGATGCCTTGCTCTAGTAGAGCTTTGCATTTGGGTAGCTTGCAAGAGTATAGCTTGCCTTGAGTGGTGTATTGATCAAAGTTTTCTTCTTCTCCTCGTAGAAGACCTCCTCCTCCTGGTAGTCCTCGGTACTAGCGTCTATAAACGGATACGAGGTATACAATCACCAAACAAATCTTAAGGGCTAGACTAAACACACAAATGATTCACACAAGCTATTCTAGCATCACATCCTTATTCACATGGTGGTTGACTTTGTTTCCCTTTTTAAGAAAAATAATTTCCTCTCATTGAAATATTTATTAGGGTTTTATTTATTTCCTTTGAGAAGTAATTTCCTCTCATTGAATCTTATTAAGATTTAATCTCCTCAAATAATAAAGTATGATCACATGTTGACTAAGGTCAACACTTCATAATTATCATTTGGGAAAATGATTTAAATGAGATACTTCATCCCATGCAATTTAAATACTACTATCGAACAATTTAATATCACTAAGTAATTAAATATGAGGTGTTATAAACTAAATTCATTACCTCATATTGGATTACTTAGGACAATGATTTAAATGAGAGAGTAACTCTCATACTATTTAAATAATCTAATTGAGATAGTTTAAATGGACTAGAAATGGCCACACAGCCATTATTTTGCTCTAGCCCATGATCATAGTAAATAACTATGCTATATTTTTACATAATCATGTAGATTATTTGAAATGTGATTTATGAGAGTTGGAATCAATTCAAAATAATTTATGGTTGATTTTTAATAAATGTTTGAAGTTTGAAAAGGCCCTGCCTTGTTATTTTTACTACATTATTTCTACAACCAATCTAGGTTTGAGACTGGTGTGGTTCGATAGATAATTTCACAGGCTTTCCAACAATATCAAGTTCATCAAATTTGGCTCAGTAGATTTGATTCTATTCAATTTTGAAAATGGTACCAGTATTGAATTTGACTAATTTGATTTAATTCGAATTCAAACGAGTGGGCTTGCGGGAAAACAACTTGGGCGAGGGGAGAAAAAGAATTGGGCCAGCCCATCTGCGCGTCTCGCACGCGTGGGCTGCCTGACGGTGGGACCCACTATCAGCGGCTCCTAACGAGCGAATCGGTATGAGTGAAGATGGGGCGTAGGATTAGAAAAGGATCGGGCGGTCCTTGTGCGTCGTCGTCGAAGACGAGCACGGGCTCACTGGCGGCGAGTACCAGGGGGTCGGAGGGCCTACCAGGCTCCGGCGATCATCGGCGAGGTGCTGCGGCGGTGTTGTGGACGACGGCTAAGCTCCAGGTACAAGCGGCAGCTCCGGGGGTGGCGGCAATATCCTTCTTCTTCTTCCGCAGCGGCTCCATGGGCTCTGGCAATCAAATTGACTAGCTACCGGTGGAATTCGGAGGAGGGAGAGCTCAAGGAGAATCAGGGATGGGAGGAGAAGCTGTTGATGTGAAGAAATGGTGCAGGGAAGCGCTCTATTTATAGCGGCAAGGTGTGCTGCGGGGGGTGCGCTCGGGTTGGTCATGGCGATGGCTATCCAGGACGCGAAGGGGCAAGACGAGGATAGCGTGGGCTTGCTATCATCACAGTGATGCTCGCGTGCTTGCTGGCACGGCGAAAGGGGGACGGGATAGCTCGGCGCCGTGTCGTCTGCCACGTGTCCGGCGGAAAGCTTTGACGACGACGTCGGCGATAAGGCTTCTGCGAGCAATTGAGCATGTCTAGTTCGTAGCTGTTGACGTGGTGAAGCTGTGTGCAGAGGCAGAGGCGTAGGGGAGGACTGAGGCGACAGGGCACGCTCGTGTTCTGGCTCGTCCAGGGCGCGGTGAGCCTCTCCCTGGCCAATGGCTGGCATGGTCATGATCAGGGGAGAAGGGAGTGATGCGTGCAGTTAACACACGTCCGTTGGGAACCCCAAGAGGAAGGTGTCATGCGTACAGCAGCAAGTTTTCCCTCAGTAAGAAACCAAGGTTATCGAACCAGTAGGAGTCAAGGAACACGTGAAGGTTGTTGGTGACGGAGTGTAGTGCGGCGCAACACCAGAGATTCCGGCGCCAACGTGGAACCTGCACAACACAATCAAAGTACTTTGCCCCAACGTAACAGTGAGGTTGTCAATCTCACCGGCTTGCTGAAAACAAAGGATTAACCGTATAGTGTGGAAGATGATGTTTTTTTGCGAAGAACAGTAAAGAACAAGTATTGCAGTAGATTGTATTTCAGATGTAAAGAATGGACCGGGGTCCACAATTCACTAGTGGTGTCTCTCCCATAAGATAAATAGCATGTTGGGTGAACAAATTACAGTTGGGCAATTGACAAATAAAGAAGGCATAACAATGCACATACATATATCATGATGAGTACTATGAGATTTAATTAGGGATTACGACAAAGTACATAGACCGCTATCCAGCATGCATCTATGCCTAAAAAGTCCACTTTCAGGTTATCATCCGAACCCCTTCCAGTATTAAGTTGCAAACAACAGACAATTGCATTAAGTATGGTGTGTAATGTAATAAACACAAATATCCTTAGACAAAGCATTGATGTTTTATCCCTAGTGGCAACAACACATCCACAACCTTAGAACTTTCTGTCACTGTCCCAGATTCAATGGAGGCATGAACCCACTATCGAGCATAAATACTCCCTCTTGGAGTTACAAGTATCAACTTGGCCAGAGCCTCTACTAGCAACGGAGAGCATGCAAGAACATAAACAACACATATATGATAGATTGATAATCAACTTGACATAGTATTCCATATTCATCGGATCCCAACAAACACAACATGTAGCATTACAAATAGATGATCTTGATCATGATAGGAAGCTCACAAGATCTAACATGATAGCACAATGAGGAGAAGACAACCATCTAGCTACTGCTATGGACCCATAGTCCAGGGGTGAACTACTCACACATCAATCTGGAGGTGATCATGGCGATGAAGAGTCCTCCGGGAGATGATTCCCCTCTCCGGCACGGTGCCGGAGGCGATCTCCTGAATCCCCGAGATGGGATTGGCGGCGCGTCTCTGGAAGGTTTTCCGTATCGTGGCTCTCGGTACAGGGGGTTTCTGACGAAGGCTATAAGTAGGCGGAAGGGTAGGGTTGGAGGGCTGACGAGGGGCCCACCCCATAGGGCGGCGGGCCCCCCTCTGGCCGCGCGGCCCTATGGTGGCGGCGCCTCGTCGCCCCACTTCGTAACCCTTTCGGTCTTCTGGAAGCTTCATGGAAATATAAGACCGGGCGTTGATTTCGTCCAATTCGATAATATTTCCTTTGTAGGATTTCTGAAACCAAAAACAGCAGAAAACAGCAACTGGCTCTTCGGCATCTCGTCAATAGGTTAGTGCCGGAAAATGCATAATAATGGCATAAAGTGTGTATAAAACATGTGAGTATCATCATAAAAGTAGCATGGAACATAAGAAATTATAGATACGTTTGAGACGTATCAAGCATCCCCAAGCTTAGTTCCTACTCGCCTCGAGTAGGTAAACGATAACAAGGATAATTTCTGAAGTGACATGCTATCATAATCTTGATCAATACTATTGTAAAGCATATGAGATGAATGCAGCGATTCGAAGCAATGGTAAAGACAATGGTTAAACAAATGAATCATATAGCAAAGACTTTTCATGAATAGTACTTTCAAGACAAGCATCAATAAGACTTGCATAAGAGTTAACTCATCAGCAATAAATTCTTAGTAGAAAGATTTGAAGCAACACAAAGGAAGATATATGTTGCTTTCAACTTCAACATGTATATCTCATGGATGATTGTCAACATAAAGTAATATAACAAGTGCAATAGGTAAACATGTGAGAATCAATGCACACAGTTGACACAAGTGTTTGCTTCTACGATAGAATGAAGTAGGTAAACTGACTCAACATAAAGTAGAAGAATGGCCCTTCGCAGAGGGAAGCATGGATTACTATTTTTGTGCTAGAGCTTTTCATTTTGAAAACATAGAAACAATTTTGTCAACGGTACGTAGTAATAAATCATATGTGTTATGTATAAGACATCCTATAAGTTGCAAGCCTCATGCATAGAATACTAATAGTGCCCGCACCTTGTCCTAATTAGCTTGGATTAACATGGATTATCATTGCATAACATATGTTTCAACCAAGTGTCACAAAGGGGTACCTCTATGCCGCCTGTACAGAGGTATAAGGAGAAAGTTCGCATTGGATTTCTCGCTTTTGATTATTCTCAACTTAGACATCTATACCGGGACAACATAGACAACATATAATGGACTCCTCTTTTAATGCTTAAGCATTCAACAACAGATAATATTCTCATAAGAGATTGAGGATTTGTGTCCAAACTGAAACTTCCACCATGATTCATGGCTTTAGTTAGCGGCCCAATGTTCTTCTCTAACAATATGCATACTCAAACCATTTGATCATGAAAATCTCCCTTACTTCAGACAAGACGAACATGCATAGCAACTCACATGATATTCAACAAAGGTGTAATAGTTGATGGCGTCCCCAAAAACATGGTTACCGCTCAACAAGCAACTTATAAGAAATAAGACACATAGCAACATATTCAATACCACAATAGTTTTAAGGCTATTTCCCATGAGCTATGTATTGTAAAGGCAAAGAATAGAATTTTAAAGGTAGCACTCAAGTAATGTACTTTGGAATGGCAGAGAAATACCATGTAGTAGGTAGGTATGATGGACACAAATAGCATAGTTTTTGGCTCAAGGATTTGGATGCACGAGAAGTAATCCCTCTCAATACAAGGCTTAGGCTAGCAAGGTTGTTTGAAGCAAACTCAAGTATAAACGGGTACAGCAAAACTTACATAAGAACATATTGCAAGTATTATAAGACTCTACACTGTCTCCTTGTTGTTCAAACACCTTAACCAGAAAATATCAAGACTTAGAGAGACCAATCATGCAAACCAAATTTTAACAAGCTCTATGTAGTTCTTCATTAATAGGTGCAAAGTACATGATGCAAGAGCTTAAACATGATCTATGTGAGCACAACAATTGCCAAGTATCAAATTATTCAAGAGATTATACCAATTACTACATGCAGCATTTTCCGTTTCCAACCATATAACGATGAACGAAGCAGTTTCAACCTTCGCCATGAACATTAAAAGTAGCACTAAGAACACATGTGTTCATATGCAACAGCGGAGCGTGTCTCTCTCCCATACAAAGAATGCTAGGATCCGATTTTATTCAAACAAAAACAAAAACAAAAGCAAACAGACGCTCCAAGTAAAGCACATAAGATGTGACTGAATAAAAATATAGTTTCACTAGAGGTGACCTGATAAGTTGTCGATAAAGAAGGGGATGCATTGAGCATCCCCAAGCTTAGATGCTTGAGTCTTCTTGAAATATGCAGGGATGAACCACGGGGCATCCCCAAGCTTAGACTTTTCACTCTTCTTGATCATATTGTATCATCCTCCTCTCTTGACCCTTGAAAACTTCCTCCACACCAAACTCGAAACAAACTCATTAGAGGGTTAGTGCATAATTGAAAATTCATATATTCAGAGGTGACATAATCATTCTTAACACTTCTGGACATTTCACAAAGCTACTGAAAGTTAATGGAACAAAGAAATCCATCAAACATAGCAAAACAGGCAATGCGAAATAAAAGGCAGAATCTGTCAAAACAGAACAGTCCGTAAAGACGAATTTCTGGGGCACTTAACTTGCTCAGATGAAAATGCTCAAATTGAATGAAAGTTGCGTACATATCTGAGGATCACGCACGTAAATTGGCAGAATTTTATGAGTTATATACAGATGGGGCTACTCAATTTCGTGACAGCAAGAAATCTGTTTATGTGCAGTATTCCAAATCTAGTATCAACATTACTATCAAAGACTTTACTTGGCACAACAATGCAATAAAATAAAGATAAGGAGAGGTTGCTACAGTACACTAGTAGACAACAGGCCTTTTGTTCCGGGTGGTTAGGGGCTTTTGTCGCGGGCTGCTAGCCGCGACAACGACGCGACAAAAGGTCCACCTTTTGTCGCGGGTCGCTTACGACCCGCGACATAAGGTCCACCACGTGGCAGCCGCGGGGCGCGCAGGCACAGGCCCTTTTGTCGCGGGCGGTATTACCACCCGCGACAAAAGGCCCTATACGTGGCGCACGCACAACGCTGCTGCTTTAGGGTTTGAGGGGTGCAGCACCCCTCCCCCCCGCCACCGACCGCCTGTTATATCATTTTTTTCGTTCGAAAATAAAAGTTGCATATATTTGTACGCTACTAGAAATTGTACACGTTCATTCAATATATATATATATAGATCGATCAAACAAATGTTGGAAGCAAAAGTCGATTCCTCTTTACATGTAGCCCTTACATATATATATACATTTAGCTCACGATCGACAAGCGGTACTAACGACCGTCTATTTGGAGGTAGAGCATCTATTTGGACTAAACAAGCCTTTGTTGTTTAGTACTTCTCTAACCAAAAGTCCCGCCAGTTCCTCCGCAATTCCTAGTAGGTGTTCCTTTGGTTGGAGTATGTCCCGCATGTAGTCGACCTATATACGAAAATGAGATGAGTATGACTATATCAATCTTGATAACGAAATATTGACGATAATAAATAAAGTTGTGAGTGTTATTGCTTACGTTGAATTTATTGTTGTTCTGCCTCTCAGTGGTTAACATGCGAATGGACTCGCAAACGTAGTATCCACATAGATTCGTCCCTTGTGGCTGCTGAGGGCACGGTACAGGAGTAAATGTTAGCTTCTCTGCCCAGGTACTCTGCTTATGATGGTTCTTGAAAGCTGTCCAAGCCCTGCCAAGCAAAAGAATGATTGAATGAGTGGATAATTAATTGATATCTCACAAAAGATATAACGCGGCGATGAAGGAAATTACACTTGGAGCAACTTCTGCAAGTCGCGGAACCCGTCCACGCCTCTACTCAGTGGGTCTCTTACTTCAACTATTCCCTTATCAACTTTAATGTCTAGTAGTATCCAGTGGAAGCTGCACATGATGTTATGTATATACGTCAGGAATTACACTTAACATCGAGTAAGAAAAAATCATTAATTGGATGTGCATAAAAGATCATTAAGACTCTCACTCGTAGTTGTAAGGAAACAATATTGAATCACAGAAATATTGCTCCCCCAAAAACCTGAGTAGGTTTCCCCCCGTTTCTTCTTTGTTATACTTTACCGTTTGAACATTTACTTTATCTGGGTCAACAAACCCAATATTGATAATATTGTGACTTTTGCATTCACTGATCTTCAGTCTGCATAAGAGAACACATAAGAAATAATGAGTATATGCAATGAAAACGAATATGAACTGAATGAAAATGAACTTATATGTAGTTAACAACTTACAAGCAATAGCAACTCATGAGAGATTTGTCGAGGGCATCTAAATTGAATAACTGCCAGAGTTCATTTATCTCAATATGGATCTCCTCCTTTCGGTAGTAATATTCACGTGGTATATGCGCCACGATGAACCTTATGTTCTCCTTGCATGCATCAAGGTACCACTGATGCAAATTCCGCATATGTGTTGGCAGTTTATGCAGCTGCTCTCTGCTGACCAAGTCGGCCCCGTAGACAAATTGAGGAACTATATCAGCAGTGGGTACTATATCTGCTGCATACATCAATTCCTCCACGGTAACGTCACAGGCAGCCGCTAGCTTTGCAGCTTCTTCCATATCGAAACCACCCTGTTCCTTGGGAACATTAAACACTTTGAGTGCTGGGATCGATTGTTTGGGCTGAGCACCGAGGAGGGGAACTTCCTTTCTCTTTTTGCCTTTTGTCGTTGGCTTGGCCTTGAGGGGTGCACTTGTTGAAGTTGACTTATTCTCAGCTGCACTTCTGCTAGCTGATGATTTGCTCGTGCCAGCAATGTCCTTCTCCTTAGCCTTTTCAGCCTTCTTTTGGTCAATTACCTTCGCAAGAGCGCGTGTATAGTCATCCTTCTTCTCGTGTAAGTCATACTGCGATGGTGTGTTCAGAAAACTAGTAGCATATGCTATTTGCTTCTCGGTGTATGGCTCTGGCGCTGGAGGTTTTGGCTTATGGAAATGATCATAGTTGTGTTTCGCAACAGCGGCCGCATTTTCCTCGACAGTAAGATCCCAAGGACGGGGGGAGGAACCTTTGGTACTTTTGGGAGGGGCGACCTCTTGGGGACAGGACTCTTGAAACGCTTCCGGCTGGGTGCATTCCGAGTCTTTTTGGGCGGAGGCGGCGGCGCTGGAGATGGAGATGGACTACCGATGTCGTGGTCGACGTCGTACCCATGGGGTGATGGTGGCGACATGTGATCAGTAGGAGGAGGTGATGGTGGCCTGCGATCATCTGGAGGAGGTGATGGTGACCTGCTCGGACGACTGGTAGGGGCTACCCAGCCTGGCAGCTTGATGTTCTTCTTTTCCCAGAGAATGATTTCTCCCAGCACCTCTCTGAGTGTAAGCCCCCCATCACCTCCAGGGATATCGAGCTCCAATGTCTCCCACGACGGGACAACTGAATCCACCCCGACACGAGCATAGCCAGCTGGAATCGGATTGCCATGCCATGTTGCCGGCTCACCTTCAGGTCCAAATGCCGGTAAGACATAGCCGACCGCCACCTTAACAGAAACCTTCCTGAACACCTCATGGAGATCACAAGGTGTTTGCTCCTTGATTCCATCCAAGGGGTCGCCAGGACCGGCATCTATCATCATCCGTGTAGAAGGGGCCTCCGAGTCGGCCACACTGCTGTCTCGTCGCTGAGATATGTCAGCGGTATTATCTGGCGGGCGCTGTCCTTTTAGTTCATTTATCTCCCGCTGCTGCTGCTGAAGCTCCCGCTGCTGCTGGTCAAGTCGGCGTTGGAACTCGGCCATCTGGTCATTCTGCACCTCCAGCTGGCGTTGTTTAGCTCTCGCTCGGCTTCTATAAGTCTCCGCGTCGGCCGGAAACCCAAGCGACCATGGAACACTAGGGCCGAAGCCTCTTGTTCGTCCTCCCTTCTCAGGATTACCGAGGACAAGCGTCAGCAAGTCTTTCTCTCTATCGGGAGCAAACTTTAGTTTTCCCGCCTTTATATCTGCCGTCACTTCAATCCATTTTTGCCTGGGTACCCTAACCCTGGTGTCACTTTCAACAATGTTCCCTGTCTTCATGTCATACTCACAGCCATGCGCGAGGAACCAATTTCGAGCCCTAGTGTCCCATCCTTCTCGCGTGGGTTCTGGAGTGATCCCCTTCAGCTCCATCTCAGCCTCTTGTGCATCCCACTTAGGCATGGCCCCTCCGTAGCCCCCTCGCCCCGTATGATGGTGATATTTCTTTTCGCTTGCATTCTTCTTGTTTTTCGTTGACAGGTTCACAGCCTCCTCTGATTCTTTGTACCTCACAAATTCTTCCCAGTTATGCTCCTGCTTCGCTAGGTAGTTCTCGAATAATGGAGGCTTCTTGTCTTTCTTATAATTTTTCCATAACCGGTTCTTATACGCCCGGAAAAGTTCCCCCATCTTCTTAAGAGCCCATTTCTTCACTAGCGCCCGCTGCTTAGCATTCTCAGACTCCGATCCCAAATCTGGCAAAGTGAAATGTGCCATGAGGTCGCTGAAAAGTGTGTCTTTGTACCTATCGGCAACCTGATTTTCGGTCACATTCTTGGTCTTGTTCCATTCTCTGACAGTGATCGGGATACGATCTCTAACCACAACTCCGCACTGATTTTTGAATGTCACTCCGACACTCGCGGGTACCACCGGTTGGCCTTCCGGTGATATAGCTTCAATTGTGAAGTGGTCTTTTTTGCTCAACTTCTTTGCCGGGCCTCGTTTCTCTATCTTATCTTCGGAGGCCTAAGAGAATACATATAGAATTGCATTAATGCCTCTATACTAATGCCTCAATACATATGTACATATAGAATTCCATTAATACCTCGTCATGACCGGAGCCGTCGGCTTCTCCGTCACCGGAGCCGTCGGCTTCTCCATCACCGGAGCCGTCGGCTTCTCCATCACCGGAGCCGCGGGCTTCTCCATCACCGGAGCCGCGGTCTTCTCGGTCGGCTTCTGTACCATCGCGGATTATGTCCGCGAACATGTCTTCCTGTTCCAAGTCCCGTTCGAATGGATCCATTGTTTCTGCAAAAGAATTAAATCGATAAGTACATGTTCTAACCCTAACCCTAATCAAACACAAACCAAACCCTAACCCTAATCAAACACAAACCAAACCCTAACCCTAATCGGCGACACGTGTTTGCGAGAGGGAGAGGGTGTCGGCGACGCGTGTTTGCGAGAGGGAGAGGGTGTTGGCGATGCGTGTTTGCGAGAGGGAGAGGGTGTCGGCGACGCGTGTTTGGGAGAGGGTGTCGGCGACGCGTGTTTGCGAGAGGGAGAGTGTGTCGGCGACGCGTGTTTGCGAGAGAGAGAGAGGGTGTCGGCGACGCGTGTTTGCGAGAGAGAGAGGGTGTCGGCGACGCGTGTTTGCGAGAGAGAGAGGGTGTCGGTGGACGCGTGTTTGCGAGAGAGGGTGTCGGCGACGCTAGTTTGCGAGAGAGGGTGTCGGTTTGCGAGAGAGGGTGTCGGTGTCGGTGGAGAGAGGGTGTCGGCACAAACTAAACCCATAAGCAAATACATATACTAAAAAACCGTAAATACATATACTAAACATTTTTCTAAACTAAACATTTTTCAACCTAAAACTAATCAATTACGCGCCGCAGTCGCGCGGCGCTACTCGACTTGCGGCGGCGCTGGGGCGAGGCAGCCGCGCGCCGGCGGCCCGAGGACGACGCGGTGGCGGCCGAGCGCGCGCGCGCGAGAGAGGAGAGCGCGCGGCGGCCGAGGCGCGGCGCGCGGCGCGGACGAAGGCACGGCGGCGGCCGAGAGGAAGAGGCGGGCGGCGCGAGGGCGCGGCCAGAGGTGAGAAGACGGCGGCGCGCGCCAATTTTGGCCCGGCGGCGCAAAATCGGCTAAGTGTTGGCCTCGGGTGTCGCGGGTGGGGCTCCGCCCGCGGGGTTAGGTATTTATACCTAACCCCTTTGTCGCTGGTGGCACGACCCGTGATAAAAGCCCCCCTTTATCGCGGGTCGTGCCACCACCCGCGACAAAAGGGGGGTCCTTTTATCGCGGGCGTGGCTCAACGACAAAAGGGGGTGGGAGGGAGCGATCCGCGTGAGCGCATCCAACGGCTCCGGCCGTTTGAATCCAACGGCCTGGAGCCGTTGGACGCGGAATCAGACTGGCACCGTTTTGTTTTTCTGTTTTTTTGTTTTTTGTTTTTCTGTTTTTTTTTAATAAAAACTATTATTTCAATAACTTTTAAATGGTAACTCAAAAAGAAAAGTTTTATATATGAAAATTGATCAGAAAAATCCAATGAACATGAATATGACATCCATATAACTATTTGCATCTCGCATCATATAAAACGGATAGTCGTGTATGTTTCACCCCTGTGCACCGCCGCCGTGCCACTCGTGTCGCGTCCCCGTGCCACGTGTCGCCACCGCTTCCACGTGCCTCGCCCCGCCGACGCCGGCGTGCGACGTGTAGCCACCGCTGACACGTGCCTCGCCCCGCCGACGCCGGCGTGCGACGTGTAGCCACCGCTGACACGTGCCATGCCCCGCGTGCGCTATATAGAGCGACGAGTGCGGGCGCAACCACACGTCGCCACCGCCTCCGCTCATTCATCTCCGGGATGCCTCCATGTCGTCGAGGGGCGTCCGGTTTCCGTGGCGTTCGAGTGCGTCCGAGCGGTAGGTTCACCGCCGAGATACGCGCCGGTGGCTTCCGCCTCACCCTCGGCACGTACAACACGCCGGAAGAGGCGGCGCGCGCTTACGACGCGGCGGCGTGGCGCTTTCGGCGGCCAGGGCACGACATGAACTTCCCGGATGTTGAATCGCTAGAGGAGGCGGAGTTCCTCGCGCCACCGCCGTGCCTCGTCACCGACGAGGACCGTCGCCGGCATCGCCAGGTGCAGCGCAGGATCGCCATCGCCGAGCGCGACGAGCAGTTGATGCGCCAGTGGAGGGCGCGGTCCCCCGACGCGTTCTTTGCTAACCTTAGGGCACAACGAAGGTCCAACAGGCGCCACCGTCGGGCCGTCGCCGCCTTCGAGCTCGAGAACTCGAATACAACTTGGACCGAAAACGACCCTCGGTGGGATGACCTTTGGACGGAGACAACCTCCGACGACGAGTAGAGACTAGACTAGTAATTTATCTATTTTATTGTAATTTCAATAAAGTCGTTGTCGGTTCTATTAGTTTAAATTTAGTTTATAAAGTCGTTGTCGGTTGTTTTTGTTCAATAAAGTGGTTGACACGAAATTTATTACGATTGAACTGAAATTAAAGTACAGAGCTCAACTGAAAAATAAGATACATGGCCAGATTCGAATGTTGGAGCCATTCAATCATAGTCGTGCCTAGTCCTATACACGTCGCCACTGTAGTCATCAAAGTCGCCGACGTCATCATCGCTAGCATCGGGGTCGCGGTTGTCGAACCTCGGCGGATGACCACGCGTGGGCTGGGATTGAGGGTAGCGCAGGCGGGGGCCACGATAGGCCATGACGCTCTGGAGAGTCCGGCCGCGCCACCACATCCGACGGCCGGCCTCGTTGAAGTTCGAAGATGGCGGGCCGTCCTCCTCGTACCTGGCAACCGCCCTCTCACGCCGATTGATGAAGAAGCTGTCCCAAGTCGGGCTGTAGTCGGGATGCCACTGGGGATTCCTCCGCTGCTCAGGCGTGAGCTCGAAATAGTAGTGGTTCGTGATGGCCATCTCGCGTGGCACACCTACAGGGATAGGAGGGACCGGTACGCCTCCGACGCTCAGCAACCAGCCGGTCGGGACGCGGTAGCCGGGCGGGCAGGGGTAGTTCGAGGCGCAAAGCGCCTCCGCCTCCCGGGGTGTTAGACATACGATGGAAGCCATGGGAGAGAGTGATGAGGTTTGCAGATATGAGTCCAAGGCCTACATATATATAGTGGAAAAATGGCGGGAATGCGGGAAGAAAATAGGCGGGAACGAAGTGGCGCGCGAAACTTTCATCCCGGGTGGAGGCTCAAACCGGGACAAAAGACTGGGGGAGGCTTATCTAGGAGGGCCTTATCTGGGGGGATGATGTGCGGGTAACCTTTTGTCACGGTTGGTGGCTGCAACCGGGACTAAAGCTGTCGGCAGGATAAGGATGCGTCGGTAACCTTTTGTCACGGTTGGTGGCTGCAACCGGGACTAAAGCTGTCGGCAGGATAAGGATGCGTCGGTAACCTTTTGTCACGGTTGGTGGCTGCAACCGGGACTAAAGCTGTCGGCAGGATAAGGAAGCGTGGGTGGACGCACTGCTCGATGAGATAAAGCATGTAGCGCACGACGCCCTGTCGAAGGAATAAGACAAAGTAGAAGCGGTGCCGTGCCTATAAAAGGAGCATCAATACGCCTTGCCAAGCAGATCAACAAGCCAAGCACAGTTTCATTCCCATGGATGAAGGAAAGGGTTGGGAAATCTCCCGTGGCGCAGCTTCTCGAAGATGTCGTTGGTGCACACGCCCTACGGCATCTTCGGAAGCTGCTCCTCGGAAAAATTTCCCTGCAAGCCCGTGAAAGAATACATTATATGAAAGAATACTCCGTCTCCTCTAACAGTGTTGGGGAAAGGGTTCTCATTATTACATAAATGTAGAGATTGTCTTGGGAACTATATATGAAGAATACATTATTACATCGCCATCTAGTGTTGTGATCTTCTACGCCGTAGCCATGGAGAATCTTCATCATTTAGTAAGATGCTTGGGTCAATTTTCACCGTGAAGGGCGGAATTTCTTTAAACCTATTATAATCTTCTGACATGTCTGTCTTGTCATCCACTCCCACGATGTTTCTTTTCCCCGAAAGAACTATGTGGCGCTTTGGCTCCTCGGTTGATGTATTCTTTTGTTGATTTCTTTTTCTTGATTTGCTAGACATGTCCTTCACGTAGAAAACTTGAGCCACCTCGCTGGCTAGGACAAATGGCTCGTCAAGGTACGCAAGATTGTTGGGATCCACTGTTATCATACCGTACTTATCATCAATATGTATACCGCTGAGCTTCACCCATTTGCACCGAAACAAAGGGACCTTAAAAGTGGGACCATAGTCAAGTTCCCATATCTCCTCTATGTATCCATAATATGTGGTGGTCTGCCCATTCTCGTCTTTTGCATCGAAGCGGACACCGCTGTTTTGGTTGGTGCTCTTTTTATCTTGGTCGATCGTGTAAAATGTATTCCCATTTATCTCGTACCCTTGGAATGTACATATGTTTGAAGATGGTAACCTGGCCAACAAGAACAGCTGCTCCACAACAGATGGGTCATTAATGAGATGTCTTTGCAACCAACTGCCGAAGGTATTCATGTGTTGACATGTAATCAAGGACTCGGGCTGCCCCGGGT
The DNA here is from genome assembly GCA_030979885.1 of Lolium multiflorum. NCBI lineage: Eukaryota > Viridiplantae > Streptophyta > Magnoliopsida > Poales > Poaceae > Lolium > Lolium multiflorum. The sequence continues at coordinate 46,110,122 of CM061749.1, read as the reverse complement.
TTATTTCTCGTAAAGCATTCTTATGTTTCTCGATGTACGGAGCCACCAAGATGGAATTGTATAGAACTGTGTAGTGTGCTTGATTGAAAGAAATCTTGTCCCTGCACACCATTGATTTCCTTCCTAGTGTGCCTTTTCCAGTCAGCCTCCCCTCATACCGAGATTCAGGAACACCAATCGGCTTAAGGTCAGGAAGAAAGTCAACACAAAACTCAATGACCTCCTCAGTTCCGTAGCCCTTTGAGATACTTCCTTCCGGCCTAGCTCGGTTATGAACATATTTCTTTAAGACTCCCATGAACCTCTCGAATGGGAACATATTGTGTAGAAATACAGGACCGAGAATTCTAATCTCTTCAACTAGGTGAACGAGGAGGTGCGTCATAATATTGAAGAAGGATGGTGGGAACAACAACTCGAAGCTGACAAGACATTGGACCACATCTTCCTGTAATCCTGACAAAGTTTCTGGATCCATTACCTTCTGAGAAATTGCGTTGAGGAATGCACATATCTTCACAATGGCTAGTCGAACATTTTCTGGTAGAAGTCCCCTCAATGCAACCGGAAGCAATTGTGTCATAAGCACGTGACAGTCATGGGACTTCAGGTTTTGGAATTTTTTCTCCTTCATATTTACTATCCCCTTTATATTCGACGAGAAACCAGACGGAACCTTGATACTGAATAGGGCTTCAAAAAAGATCTCCTTCTCTTGTTTGGTAAGAGCGTAGCTGGCAGGCCCTACAAACTGCCCTGGATGTTTGCCGTTTCGTCCTTTATGAAGTTCCTGGTCCTCCCGTGCTTCTGGTGTATCTTTTGTCTTTCCATACACGCCCAGAAAACCTAGAATATTCACACAAAGATTCTTGGTCAGGTGCATCACGTCGATTGCAGAGCGGACTTCCAGGACTTTCCAGTATTCTAGCTCCCAAAAAATAGATTTCTTCTTCCACATGGGCGCGTGTCCGTCAGCGTCTTTCGGAACAGGTCGACTGCCTGGACCCTTTCCAAAGATAACATTTAAATCCTTGACCATGTCAAATATATCAGCACCACTACGGGGGACAGGCTTCGGACGGTGGTCTGCCTCGCCATCGAAATGCTTTCCTTTTTTCCTTAAGGGATGCTTGCGCGGAAGGTAACGACGATTGAACGGGTACACAACTTTTCTGCTTTTTCCCAAATATTTACTTTCAGTCTCATCTAAACAGTGTGTGCATGCATTGTATCCTTTGTTCGTCTGTCCTGAAATGTTACTGAGAGCAGGCCAATCATTGATGGTTACGAATAGCAACCCTCGTAGGTCAAATTCTTGCTCGGTGTGCTCATCCCACACACGTACACCTGGTTTGGCCCACAACTCCAAAAGTTCATCGACTAATGGCCTTAGGTACACATCAATGTCGTTGCCCGGTTGCTTTGGGCCTTGGATAAGCACTGGCATCATAATGAACTTCCGCTTCATGCACAACCAAGGAGGAAGGTTGTAGATACATAGAGTCACGGGCCAGGTGTTGTGACTGCAGCTCTGCTCCCCAAAAGGATTCATGCCATCTGTACTTAGACCAAAGTATAAGTTCCTTGCCTCACCTGCAAAATCCGGGAACTCTCTCCCGATGTTTCTCCACTGCCGACCATCAGCGGGGTGCCTCAACATCGCGTCTTTCTTACGTTCTTCCATGTGCCATCGCAACAACTTGGCATGCTCTTTGTTTCTGAACAAACGTTTCAACCGTGGTATTATTGGAGCATACCACATCACCTTCGCAGGAACCCTCTTCCTGGGTGGCTCGCCCTCAACATCACCAGGGTCATCTTTTCTGATCTTATACCGCAATGCACCACATATCGGACATTTATTCAAATTCTCGTACTTCTCACCGCGGTAGAGGATACAGTCATTAATGCATGCATGTATCTTCTGCACATCTAATCCTAGAGGGCAGACAAGCTTCTTTGCTTCATATGTACTGACGGGCAACTCATTATTTCTTGGAAACAGCTTCTTTAATATTATCATCAATTTCTCAAATCCCGAGTCAGTCACACCGACCTCTGCCTTCCATTTCAGCAATTCCAATATGCTACCCAGCTTTCTATGCCCATCTTCACAACCTGGGTACAACAATTTGTGGTGGTCCTCTAACATCTTGTCGAACTGCAACCTCTCCTTATCCGTGCCACAGTCTCTTCTTGCATCAGAAATGGCCCGACGAAGATCATCGTCAACAGGATCATCTGATGCCTGTTCTTCACCTCCTTCTTCTTCATTGTCGTCCATTGCGGTATCAAAGCATTCAGAGAACATAGATCGGTACTGGTCATCATTATCTTCTTCCTCATCGCCGTCTTCCATCATAACCCCTTCTTCTCCGTGCTTGGTCCAAACATTATAGCTGGACATGAATCCAAACCGAAGCAGGTGGCTCTTAATGTCTCTTGAGCAAGAGTAATCCTTCTCGTTCTTACATTTTAGACATGGACAGCACATAAAACCTTGCTTCGACTTGTTGGCCTCGGCCACAAGCAGGAAAGAATTCACGCCCTCTCTGAAAGCGGGAGCACATCGGTTACCGTACATCCATGGATGACTCATCTGCATCATAAGTACAATTATATATGTATCAGATGCAATCACCTTGCTAAAATTAGTATTGTACGGACTATGCATATATATATAGTCGAGAAAATAGTTGCTAACCTTTTAGGATCAAAAAGAGGAGAAATCTTATCAAATAAAACCAAGTGGCATCCCTCTCACAAGCATTCCATCAAACACCTCTTGTGCACATGTAGAAAAAATGAGCTAGCATACACCTCCACCTTCACCACCAAGGAAAATATGAGGTGGGGTGGGCTGCTTCTATATATATAGGCATGGCCCTTTTGTCGCGGGCCGTATTACGACCCGCGACAAAAGGGGTGCCGACAGGAGGCGCCAGCCCTCAGACCCCTTTTGTCGCGGGTCGTAATACGGCCCGCGACAAAAGGGCGCGACAAAAGGCCCTGCCGGCTCCACATGGTTTCGGGGCGACGTGGCCAGGCCATTTGCCGCGGGTGCAGGCGCGCCCGCGACAAAAGGCTCCCACGGAAGCCCTGTTTTCCACTAGTGCTAGTAACAACTTCCAGGACTCAACAAAACAGTAATAAAAACATACATGGGTTATCTCCCAAGAAGTACTTTTCTTTAACGCCTTTAAGCTAGGCGCAGAAAGTGTGAATCAAGTAACATCAAGAGATGAAGCATCGACATCATAATTTTTTCTAATAATAGAATCATAAGGTAACTTCATTCTCTTTCTAGGGAAGTGTTCCATACCTTTCTTGAGAGGAAATTGATACTTAATATTACCTTCATTCATATCAATAGTAGCACCAACAGTTCGAAGAAAAGGTCTTCCCAATATAATGGGACAAGATGCATTGCATTCAGTATCCAAGACAACAAAATCAACGGGGACAAGGTTATTGTTAACCGTAATGCGAACATTATCAATCGTCCCCAAAGGTTTCTTTATAGCATTATCAGCAAGATTAACATCCAAATAACAATTTGTCAATGGTGGCAAGTCAAGCATATCATAGATTTTCTTAGGCATAACAGAAATACTTGCACCAAGATCACATAAAGCATTACAATCAAAATCATTGACCTTCATCTTAATGATGGGCTCTCCTAACTTCCTAGGAATAGAAGTTTCAAGTTTTAGTTTATCTTCCCTAGCTTTTATGAGAGCATTTGTAATATGTTTTGCAAAGCCAAATTTATAGCACTAGCATTAGGACTTCTAGCAAGTTTTTGTAAGAACTTTATAACTTCAGAGATGTGACAATCATCAAAATCTAAACCATTATGATCTACAGCAATGGGATCATTGTCCCCAATATTTTGAAAAATTTCAGCAGTTTTATCACGAACAGTTTCAGCAGCTTTAGCGGTTTCAATCAGTTTTGTACGCTTTGCACTAGGAGTAGAAACATTGCCAACACCAATTATTTTATCATTGATAGTAGGAGGTTTAGCAACATGTGAAGCATCAACATTACTAGTGGTGGTAATAGTCCAAACTTTAGCTACATTACTCTCTTTAGCAAGTTTTTCGTTTTCTTCTCTTTCCCACCTAGCATGCAATTCAGCCATCAATCTAATATTTTCATTAATTCAAACTTGTATGGCATTTGCTGTAGCAAATGACTTAATATCTTTATCTTCATTAGGCATAACTTTCAATTTTAAAATATCAACATCAGCAGCAAGACTATCAACCGTAGAAGTAAGAATATCAATTTTACCAAGCTTTTCCTCAACAGATTTGTTAAAAGCAGTTTGTATACTAATAAATTCTTTAAGCATGGCTTCAAGACCAGAGGGTGCATTCCTATTATTGTTGTAAGAATTACCATAAGAATTACCATAACCATTACCATTATTAAAAGGATATGGCCTATAGTTGTTAGATTATTCCTATAAGCATTGTTGTTGAAATTATTTTTTTTAATGAAGTTCACATCAACATGTTCTTCTTGGGCAACCAATGAAGCTAAAGGAACATTATTAGGATCAACATTGGATCTACCATTCACAAGCACAGACATAATCACATCAATCTTATCACTCAAGGAAGAGGTTTCTTCAACAGAATTTACCTTCTTACCTTGTGGAGCCCTTTCTGCCATTCAGAGTAATTTATCATCATATCATCAAGAAGCTTTGTACCGCCCCAAAGTGATGGACATAAAGGTACCTCCAGCAGCTGAATCCAATAGATTCCGCGAAGAAAAATTTAGTCCATAGAAGGTTTGGATGATCATCCAAGTAGTTAGTCCATGGGTTGTGCAATTCTTTACCAAAGATTTCATTCTTTCCCATGCTTGAGGAACATGTTCATTATCCAATTGCTTAAAATTCATTATGCTACTTCTCAAAGATATAATTTTAGCAGGAGGATAATATCTACCAATGAAAGCATCTTTACATTTAGTCCATGAATCAATACTATTCTTAGGCAAAGATAACAACCAATCTTTAGCTCTTCCTCTTAAGGAGAAAGGAAACAATTTCAATTTTATAATGTCACCATCTACATCCTTATACTTTTGCATTTCACAAAGTTCAACAAAATTATTAAGATGGGCAGCAGCATCATCAGTAGTAACACAGAAAATTGCTCTCCCATGACAAGATCGATTTAGTAAAGCGGTTTAATTTCAAATAATTCTGCTTTGTAGTAGCAGTGGAGCAATAGGTGTGCATAGGAAATCATTATTATTTGTGCTAGTGAAGTCACACAACTTAGTGTTTTCAGGAGTATTCATTTTAGCAGTAATAAAGAAAGTAAAGCAAACTAAATAAAATAAAGTAAAGCAAGTACCTAATTTTTTTGTGTTTTAATATAGAGAACGCAAACAAGATAAATAAAGTAAAACTAGCAACTAATTTTTTTGTATTTTTGATATAGAGAACAAACAAAGCAGTAAATAAAGTAAAAAGTAGACAAAAACAAAGTAAAGAGATTGGATGTGGGAGACTCCCCTTGCAGCGTGTCTTGATCTCCCCAACAGCGCCTGAAAAAAGAGCTTGATGCGCGCAGTTAACACACGTCCGTTGGGAACCCCAAGAGGAAAGTGTGATGCGTACAGTAGCAAGTTTTCCCTCAGTAAGAAACCAAGGTTATCGAACCAGTAGGAGTCAAGGAACACGTGAAGGTTGTTGGTGACGAAGTGTAGTGCGGCGCAACACCAGGGATTCCGGCGCCAACGTGGAACCTGCACAACACAATCAAAGTACTTTGCCCCATGTAGTGAGGTTGTCAATCTCATCGGCTTGCTAAAAACAAAGGATTAACCGTATAGTGTGGAAGATGATGTTTGTTTGCGAAGAACAGTAAAGAACAAGTATTGCAGTAGATTGTATTTCAGATGTAAAGAATGGACCGGGGTCCACAGTTCACTAGTGGTGTCTCTCCCATAAGATAAATAGCATGTTGGGTGAACAAATTACAGTTGGGCAATTGACAAATAAAGAAGGCATAACAATGCACATACATATCACGATGAGTACTATGAGATTTAATCAGGGGATTACGACAAAGTACATAGACCGCTATCCAGCATGCATCTATGCCTAAAAATTTCACTTTCAGGTTATCATCCAAACCCCTTCCAGTATTAAGTTGCAAACAACAGACAATTGCATTAAGTATGGTGCGGAATGTAATCAACACAAATATCCTCAGACAAAGCATTGATGTTTTATCCCTAGTGGCAACAGCACATCCACAACCTTAGAAGTTTCTGTCACTGTCCCAGATTCAATGGAGGCATGAACCCACTATCGAGCATAAATACTCCCTCTTGGAGTTACAAGTATCAACTTGGCCAGAGCCTCTACTAGCAACGGAGAGCATGCAAGAACATAAACAACACATATATGATAGATTGATAATCAACTTGACATAGTATTCCATATTCATCGGATCCCAACAAACACAACATGTAGCATTACAAATAGATGATCTTGATCATGATAGGCAGCTCACAAGATCTAACATGATAGCACAATGAGGAGAAGACAACCATCTAGCTACGCTATGGACCCATAGTCCGGGGGTGAACTACTCACACATCAATCCGGAGGCGATCATGGCGATGAAGAGTCCTCGGGGAGATGATTCCCCTCTCCGGGTGGGGAGGCGATCTCCTGAATCCCCGAGATGGGATTGGCGGCGTGCGTCTCGGAAGGTTTTCCGTATCGTGGCTCTCGGTACGGGGGTTTTCGCGACGAAGGCTATAAGTAGGCGGAAGGGTAGGGTTGGAGGGCTGACGAGGCCCACCCCATAAGGCGGCGGGACCCCTACGACGCGCGGCCCTATGGTGGCGGCTCGTCGCCCACCCGTAACCCTTTCGGTCTTACGGAAGCTTCGTGGAAATATAAGACCACTGGCATTGATTTCGTCCAATTCCGAAAATATTTCCTTTACTAGGATTTCTGAACCAAAACAGCAGAAAACAGCAAGCTGGCTCTTCGACATCTCGTCAATAGGTTAGTGCAGGAAAATGCATAATAATGATGTAAAAATGTATAAAACATGTGAGTATCATCATAAAAGTAGCATGGAACATAAGAAATTATGGATACGTTTGAGGGCGTATCGGGGGATGCTCCAGGGACAAGGTTAAAGTGAGAGGAAGGATCGAGGAGAGGATGAATGGCATGAGGAAGCGACATGGTGCACGGCATGGTGGTGTTCTGGTCACTTTGGTCTTTAATAATCAAGCGTAAGTACATGGTTTGGTCCAGTAGTCATAGAAATGCTGTAATGATCACAAAGTAAACTTGGTTTAGGCAAAGTCAATGGATAATAGCATGTGTCCAAATTCAGTTTTGTGCATGCCATGTGTTCGATGAAATGGCCGCATGGGTTTCAATTTCAAATTTTTACAAACTTTTTCTTGGGAATGGTTTAAATAATGTTTGGCACACTGGTGGTGTTGGTTTGCAAAATGGATCAAGTTTTGAAAAATCCAAAAGGGTATGATCTAGTTTTGCATTTCGGGGTTGCCACTTGGCATGCTTTTGTTAAGCAAATGAGACAGAGTCAACTATGGTGGTCAACACAAAAAGTGTTCACCTTTATGTGCTCTTGGATGAGGTGCACAGAGATTTGGGGTTTGGTTTAAGTGCTTAATACAAAGGCTCAAAGTGGGTAACATGTTAATAGTGGCAGATTTGACCATTATCACATGCAACTTGAATTTGAATGTTCCTTTGATTTGATTTGAGTTTCTTTGGTTCAAATGTGTTTTTTATTGGTGATACGTCTCCAACGTATCGATAATTTCTTATGTTCCATGCCACATTATTGATGTTATCTACATGTTATATGCACACTTTATGTCATATTTTCCAGAACTAACCTATTAACAAGATGCCGAAGTGCCAGTTCTGTTTTCTGCTGTTTTGGTTTCAGAAATCCTAGTAACGAAATATTCTCGGAATCGGACGAAATCACGCCAAAGATCTTAGAATCCCGGAAGCATCCAGAACACACGAGAGGGACCAGAGAGGAGCACGGGCCCACCACACCATACTGGCGCGGCCTAGGGGGCCCGCAGGTTTGGCCAGCCCTTCGACCTTCCTGAGCCGCCTCTTCGCCTGTTTAAGCCTCGTCGCGAAAACCCGATGCGTTCGACGAAACCCACGAAAAACCTTCCGAGCCGCCGCCATCGCGAAGCCAAGATGCAGGGGGACAGGATCTCTGTTCCGGCACCACGCGGAGCGGGGAAGTGCCCCGGAAGGCTTCTCCATCGACACCGCCCATCTCCACCGCCATCTTCATCACCGCTGCTGCTCATGAGGAGGGAGTAGTTCTCCATCGAGGCTCGGGCTGTACCGGTAGCTATGTGGTTCATCTCTCTCCTATGTGCTTCAATACAATAATCTCATGAGCTGCCTTACATGATTGAGATTCATATGATGATGCTTGTAATCTAGATGTCATTATGCTAGGCAAGTGAGTTTTACTTATGTGATCTCCGGAGACTCCTAGTCCCACGTGTGTAAAGGTGACATGTGTGCACCGTGTGGGTCTCTTAGGCTAGATTTCACAGAATACTTACTCATTGAATGGCATAGTGAGGTGCTTATTTATATCTCTTTATGATTGCAATGTGTTTGTATCACAATTTATCTATGTGCTACTCTAGTGATGTGTTATTAAAGTAGTTTTATTCCTCCTGCACGTGTGTAAAGGTGACAGTGCGTGCACCATGTTAGTACTTGGTTTATGCTATGATTATGATCTCTTGTAGATTATGAAGTTAACTATTGCTATGATAATATTGATGTGATCTATTCCTCCTACATATGCATGAAGGTGACAGTGTGCATGCTATGCTAGTACTTGGTTTAGTCTGTTGATCTATCTTACACTAAAGGTTACTAAAATATGAGCATTATTGTGGAGCTTGTTAACTCCGGCATTGAGGGTTCGTGTAATCCTACGCAATGTGTTCATCATCCAACAAAGTGTAGAGTATGCATTTATCTATTCTGTTATGTGATCAATGTTGAGAGTGTCCACTAGTGAAAGTCTAATCCCTAGGCCTTGTTCCTAAATGCTGCTGAGTTACTACTGCTTGTTGTACTGTTTTACTGTGTTACTACTGCTGCAATACTACCACCATCAACTACACGCCAGCAAGCTATTTTCTGGCACCGTTGCTACTGCTCATACTTATTTATACCACATGTATTTCACTATCTCTTCGCAACTGACAAGTATATTAGGTGTGTTGGGGACACAAGAGACTTCTTGCTTTGTGGTTGCAGGGTTGCATGAGAGGGATATCTTTGACCTCTTCCTCACTGAGTTCGATAAACCTTGGGTATCCACTTAAGGGAAACTTGTGCTTCTACAAACCTCTGCTCTTGGAGGCCCAACACTGTATAAGAATAGAAGCTCCCGTAGACATCAAGCACTTTTCGGCGCCGTTGCCGGGGAGGAAAGGTAAAGGCACTCATACTACGGTCCCAGGTAAAGTATTTTTACTGGCGCCGTTGTGTGCTCAAAGCTATTTCCTTTAGATCTGCAATTGCATCTTTTTGTTTCTTGTTTACACTAGTTTGGCATAATGGACAACAATGAGCTTCTTATTCTATTTCCTGATTTAAAACATGGATTGTTTGATGCGAAAATTAAAAAACATGAAATCTTATTTGCATGCTGGTAGTAATATTAGTATGAACGCTTTGAACACCATTGTTGATAATGATATAGAAAGTTCTAAGCTTGGGGAAGCTGGTTTTCATGATCTTTTTAGTCCCCCAAGCATTGAGGAGAAAATTTTCTTTGATGATACTTTGCCTCCTATTTATGATGATTATGATGATAGTGGTCTCTTGGTGCCACCTACTATGGAGAGTAAATTTTGTTGTGATTATACTATGCCTCCTACACTTGATGAGAATAATAATGATAGCTACTTTGTTGAATTTCCTCCCACTACAACTAATAAAATTGATTATGCCTATGTGGAGAGTAATAATTTTATGCATGAGACTCATGATAAGAATGATTTATGTGATAGTTATATTGTTGAGTTTGCTCATGATGCTACTGAAAGTTATTATGAGAGAGGAAAATATGGTTGTAGAAATTTTCATGTTACTAAAATGCCTCTCTATGTGCTGAAATTTTTGAAGCTACACTTGTTTTATCTTCCTATGCTTGTTACTTTGCTCTTCATGAACTTGTTTATTTACAAGAGTCCTATGCATAGGAAGCATGTTAGACTTAAATGTGTTTTGAATTTGCCTCTTGATGCTCTCTTTTGCTTCAAATACTATTTCTTGCGAGTGCATCATTAAAACTGCTGAGCCCATCTTAATGGCTATAAAGAAAAGAACTTCTTGGGAGATAACCCATGTGTTATTTTGCTACAGTACTTTGTTTATATTTGTGTCTTGGAAGTTGTTTACTACTGTAGCAACCTCTCCTTATCTTAGTTTTGAGTTTTGTTGTGCCAAGTAAAGTCTTTGATAGTAAAGTAAGTACTAGATTTGGATTACTGCGCAGAAACAGATTTCTTTGCTGTCACGAATCTGGGTCTAATTCTCTGTAGGTAACTCAGAAAATTATGCCAATTTACGTGAGTGATCCTCAGATATGTACGCAACTTTCATTCAATTTGAGCATTTTCGTTTGAGCAAGTCTGGTGGCCTAATAAAATCCATCTTTACGGACTGTTCTGTTTTGACAGATTCTGCCTTTTATTTCGCATTGCCTCTTTTGCTATGTTGGATGAATTTCTTTGATCCATTAATGTCCAGTAGCTTTATGCAATGTCCAGAAGTGTTAAGAATAATTGTGTCACCTCTGAACATGTTAATTTTTATTGTCCACTAACCCTCTAATGAGTTGTTTCGAGTTTGGTGTGGAGGAAGTTTTCAAGGGTCAAGAGAGGAGGATGATATACTACGATCAAGGAGAGTGAAAACTCTAAGCTTGGGGATGCCCCGGTGGTTCATCCCTGCATATATCAATAAGACTCAAGCGTCTAAGCTTGGGGATGCCCAAGGCATCCCCTTCTTCATCGATAAATTATCAGGTTCTTTCTCTTGAAACTATATTTTTATTCGGTCACATCTTATGTGCTTTACTTGGAGCGTCTGTCTTTGTTTTTGTTTTGTTTGAATAAATTGGATTACATCATGCTTGTGTGGGAGAGACACGCTTGGTTCATATGAACACATGTGTTCTTAGCTCATAATATTCATGGCGAAGTTTCCTCTTCGTTAAATTGTTATATGGTTGGAATTGGAAAATGATACATGTAGTAATTGCTATAAATGTCTTGGGTAATGTGATACTTGGCAATTGTTGTGCTCATGTTTAAGCTCTTGCATCATATGCTTTGCACCCATTAATGAAGAAATACATAGAGCATGCTAAAATTTGGTTTGCATATTTGGTTTCTCTAAGGTCTAGATAATTTCTAGTTTTGAGTTTGAACAACAAGGAAGACGGTGTAGAGTCTTATAATGTTTTCAATATGTCTTTTATGTGAGTTTTGCTGCACCTGTTCATCCTTGTGTTTGTTTCAAATAAACCTTGCTAGCCTAAACCTTGTATCGAGAGGGAATACTTCTCATGCATCCAAAATACTTGAGCCAACCACTATGCCATTTGTGTCCACCATACCTACCTATACTACATGGTATTTTCCCGCCATTCCAAAGTAAATTGGTTGAGTGCTACCTTTAAAATTCCATCATTCACCTTTGCAATATATAGCTCATGGGACAAATAGCTTAAAAACTATTGTGGTATTGAATATGTACTTATGCACTTTATCTCTTATTAAGTTGCTTGTTGTGCGGTAACCATGTTTCTGGGGACGCCATCAACTATTCTTTGTTGAATATCATGTGAGTTGCTATGCATGTTAGTCTTGAGTAAGAGAGATCTACCACCTTATGGTTAAGCATGCATATTGTTAGGGAAGAACTTGGGCCGGTAACTAAAGCCATGATTCATGGTGGAAGTTTCAGTTTTGGACAAATATCCTCAAGTCTCTAATGAGAAAAGAATTAATTGTTGTTACATGCTTATGCATAAAAGAGGAGTCCATTATCTGTTGTCTATGTTGTCCCGGTATGGATGTCTAAGTTGAGAATAATCAATAGCGAGAAATCAAATGCGAGCTTTCTCCTTAGACCTTTGTACAGGCGGCATCGAGGTACCCCTTTGTGACACTTGGTTGAAACATGGCATGCAAAGATCCGGTAGTCCAAGTTAAGGAGAAGGTGCGGGCACTATTAGTACGCTATGCATGAGGCTTGCAACTTATTAGATATAATTTACATGATGCATATGCTTTATTACTACCGTTGACAAAATTGTTTCATGTTTTCAAAATCAAAGTCTAGCACAAATATAGCAATCGATGCTTTTCTCTATGGAGGACCATTCTTTTACTTTCAATGTTGAGTCAGTTCATTTTACCTATATCTCTCCACCTCAAAAAAGAAAACACTTGTGTGAACTGTGCATTGATTCCTACATACTAGCATTGCACTTATTATATTACTCTATGTTGACAATATCCATGAGACATACATGTTACAAGTTGAAAGCAACCGCTTAAACTTAATCTTCTTTTGTGTTGCTTCAATACCTTCTTTGAATTATTGCTTTATATATCGTTAACTCTTACTAGTAGCGATGGCACGTGCAACGCAGGTTTCACCAGGCAAAAATACTTAAATAAATTAAAATGAATAAGCCACCCTCTACCAGAAAAATATATTACTCATATGAAAGGACTGCAAACCTGCCTCTGTCAAAGGAGAAAGAAATTCATGTATAACCTTAAAAAACACGCTATGTTCCATTTTAGCAATGAAAGAAAAGACAAATGGTATACTAATTTTAACTACGACGGCTGCAAAAATGAGAAGGGATCATTGTAACCGGATCTCAATTGATCATGATAAAATACAGAGTAATTAAAATAGTATGCTAATCTGAAAACAGCGCCCGATCACCCGATCTAACACATCAGGAATCAACCTTAGTACTTTGATTTGAACTGAAAACAAGGAAAAAGTCTTTATACCTGTAATTTATAAGTAGGAAGAAGCTACATATACATGTATCAGGTTGAGTCGGTCAATCAATAATCAAAGTCCAAGAGTTAAGTCCTATTTTCAAGACAGTGAAGCAAGGAAGATATTATTCAATTAATCCATAATAACACCTTATAAATGCAGGCAGAATTGAGGAGGAAAATTCCAGGCGAGCAAGGTGCACTCCACTTCACCGATGGTTTAACCTTAAACTTTCGTCATCGATGATATGCTGTTAATTGATTTTTTTTTTGCGGGGATGCTGTAAACTGAATTGTTGAAGATATGCAGGTACATTCAGTTTTTCATTCCAACGCTCCCAATCGCAGCACTTAAATAGGATGATCTGTTACTTCCCATTTACTTTGCAGGGACCACTATCACGTTGTGCCATTGTAACTGTGGCCTGGAAAGATCTCTGGACACTCGGACTTGATCTGACTTGATCAGTGCAGGAGAACGCAGTGAGCGAGCACCCTGAAGCAGCTCAGTCTTGACGGCAGCGGAGCCACTTCTGTCTTCGGCCGTGGTATCTACTGCGTGTGCGGACATGGAGGACGCGGATCCAGCTAAAAAACTCGGTGCTGGAGATCGAACAGCCGGCCTCGGCTGCGTGCTCCATGTCGTCCGAGAGCGCCGCCGTGCTCCCACGCGTGGCGAATACAACCAGCGTCTCCGCACTTGTGGCGTTGTTGCCGCGCTCTTCCGCGGGGTGAGGTCCAGGCCACGCGGAAGTGAGACGGAGCTGCGTGGCGGCGGGGAACCTAGCACTCTTGAGGAGTACCTGGAGAGATAGCAGATACGTGTTGCAAGGTGGAGAGTCGCGGGGGCAGGGTTTTGGGGCTACGATCGTGAGGTGGGCGATGGCAATCTTGTAATTAGTCTTGTGATTGTGATCATCATGTTGGGCGATCTGAACCTTTGGATCTACATGGTTTGGCTGAGATCAGATGTTTCTGCCATGTTTGTGCCTTTATAAGTAGTTTAGATTTAGATGCAAGACTTCTGTTGGTGGCATGTCTTGAGTACATATTCATAGAAAAGATCTGTGCACCTTCATGACTCACTTGTTTACTCATGTCATTGTTTGATCGCTGCATTCTCTACATATGCTTTACAAAAAAAGTATGATCAAGATTATGATAACTGTCCTCCCATTATCGCTGTGTTTACTGCAGCAGGGCAGGCAGAACTAAGCAAGGATGCTGATACGTCTCCAATGATAATTTCTTATGTTCCATGCACATTATTTTGATGTTATCTACATGTTATATGCACACTATGTCATATTCGTGCATTTTACGGAACTAACCTATTAACAAGAATCTTTGAAGTGCCGGTTCTGTTTTTATGTTTTGGTTTCGAAATCCTAGTAACGAAAATATTCATGGAATGGACAGGAAATCACGCCAAGATCTTAGAATCCCCGGAAGCATCAGACACGAGAGGGACCGAGAGGGGGCACGGGCCCGCCCACACCATACCACAGCGCGGCCCTGCAGGGGGGGCCAGCACCCTAGGGTTGTAGCCTTCGACCTTCTGAGCCGCCTCTTCGTCTATTTAAAGCCTCCATCGCGAAAACCGTGCGTTCGTAGCTGAAACCTTCCAGAGCTGCCGCCATCGCGAAGCCAAGATCAGGGGGACAGGAGCCGGCACCCTGCCGGACGAGGAAGTGCCCGGAAGAGGCCTCATCGCTGCCATCTCCACCGGCATCTTCATCACCGCTGCTGCTCCCCATGGGAAGGGTGATTCTCCATGAGGCTGAGACCACGGTGTCTCTGTGGTTCATCTCGTCTTTAATGCAATATCTCATGAGCTGCCCATGATTTGAGATTCGCCATGGTGATGCTTGTAATCTGGGTCATTATGCTAGTCGTGTAGGTTTTATGTGATCTCCGGAGACTCTTTGTCCACGTGTGTAAAGGTGACGGTGTGTATGCACTTATTCACTGTTGAATGGCATAGTGAGGTGCTTATTTATATATTGCAATGTGTGTTGTATCACAATTTATCTATATTCTCGATATGTGTTATTAAAAGTATTAGTTTTATTCCTCTTACTGTTCTTAAGGTGACAATCAGTACATATGTTAGTACTTAGTTTTAATACTATATGATTATGATCTTGAGATTATGAAGTTAACTATTGCTATGATAATATTGATCTGATCTATTCCTCCTCATATGCATGAAAGGTGACAGTGTGCATGCTATGCTAGTACTTGGTTTAGTCATTTCGATCTCTTACACTAAGGTTACTAAAATATGAGCATTATTGTGGAGCTTGTTGACACTCCGGCATTGAGGTTCGTGTAATCCTACCCCAATGTGTTCATCATCCAACAAAAGTGTAGAGGATGCATTTATCTATTCTGTTATGTGATCTGTGAGCAAAGTGTCCAACTGATGAAAGTCTAATCCTAGGCCTTGTTCCTAAATGCTGCTATCGCTGCTTTACTGTTTTACTGTGTTACTATTGCTGCAATACTACCACCATCAACTACACGCCCGGCAGCTTTTGCTTTGTTGCCTCTGTCTTACTTATTTAACACTATGTATTTCCTGTCTCCCGCAGACATTGCACCTATTAGGTGTGTTGGGGACACAAAAGACTTCTTGCTTTGTGGTTTGCAGGATTTTGCATGAGAGGATATGTTTGACCTCTTCCTCCTGAGTTCGATAAACCTTGGGTATCCACTTAAGGGAAACTTCTTTCTTGTTCTACAAACCTCTAACTACCAGGTAACATTTGTCTACAAAGAATAAAAGTGTTTGTTATTGGTTTATTGATGTTTCCCAACCATCTCCACAAAGTAGAAATGGCTTAGGCCAAGATTTGCAAATTTGCCATTTGCTCTCTTTTGTCTTTCTCTCTATTTTCTTTTCTTTTTTGTTTCTTTCTGTTTGACCTCAACTAGCAAGAGTTTAGGGTTTTAGGAATTATTAGTAATACTCTAACAAACAATGTGGAAAACATCTAATTAATTCCATGCATGATCACTATGCACCCATATATGTGCTACTAAGCATAGCACCACTTATTCAAATAAAGTTTTTGTTAGTTCTAAATTTTGAATATCTAGCCTCTTCTTATTGATTGAGGCAGGATGTTAACGCCTACAAGTAATTACTTGAGTTTGAAAAATAGGTCGAACTCTGAATACCAGTGAGGATATTCATAGACAAGCCATTCCTCATCCTGTACACCATGATGAAAATTGTGGCGCTGTGTTAATCATCTGCGTAAAGTAGTTGTTGTCTGACATGGTATGCCCTCATCCTCTCTCGGGGCTTCGACTTCTTTCTCACCGGCCTTGATCCTCCCGCGGCGTGGCCTCTTCCCTCTTCTCCACTTTGGCGTCAGCGCTAATGCAGATGAATGATGGTCAGCAAATGCTCCCGGAGGTCGTCGTCGAAGGCTTGCTCGTCCTCCAGCAACCGGACAAGCATCTCGTCGTCGCTATCCATGTCTGAAGCAAAATCAATGGTTAAAATTGTGGCAGACGAGACGCGAACAGCGGCCACGTCTACAGCTTGATGTCAGGCTACCTTGTGTGCCAGGAGGTGAGGCGGATCTGACGCCGCGTGCAGGATCGGTCGGGCAGGCAGGAGCCGCGAGCAGCGGCACGTCTACAGCAGAGTCGTGAACACCTTGTGTGCCCAGGGTAGGGCGGATCGCGCGCGTTACGGGACGCGCCGGCAAGCGGCAACGACGGCCATCTGGCGAGAGTGCCAGCCGATGTGGTGCCGACTCTGAAGAGATCATTAAGTAAATGGTGAAATACGTCAAAAAGCGGCGGCGGCGGAGGGTGGGACGGAGTAGGGAGGGGTCGGTGGGTTGCCGGAGGGGTCGAAAATAATGCTGTGGTGGAGTCAACCTGCAACTTTTCATTGTGTCCAGCGTGCAGGCGTCCCCTATGGGGCGGGGACAGGCTGGGCGCCCGGACTTAAATGTCGGGTCACGCCCCGGACAAAAAGGAGGTTTTGAAACCTTGGCCTGGGAAGTTTTTTGTTAGTGCGATCCCAATCACCCAGAAGCGTTTGGAGAAAGTAATCTCTAACATTTAGATAACATACAATTGGATCTAGAATTACGGCTACAATTAGTCGAGAAAGTGTGATTTATAATATTTACCACATGAAGTTACGTAGATGAGTACAGAGATGTGTTCAGAGAAAACGTAACAGGTCATGGCAAAATCAATGAATAGCTGATAATTAAAATTGAGACCTCATTACAGATGTCCACATTAATACCTAGAAAACACTTACAATTGTGACAGTCGGTGGCAGCGTCGCGAGGGGATCGGAATGGCAGCGGCGACTTACCTGAGCGGACATGCGGAGGAGGCGATCGTGGCTACCTCCTGCCTTAAATATTGTTGCAGAATCTATTAATGTGTTTAGTGTGAGGAGGAGTAATTTATTTAATTTTTCTGTTTTACTTGAAGTAACTCATAAATATATTTTCTACAACTCTCAAATTATTTTTCTAACTTAAATTTTTTCTCTAATTCAATTTGTACATCAATGTTTGTCTGGCCTCCAAGTTCTTTGATCAAATGGCAGGCGGTCTTCCGTGAATTTTTATGTTCCTATAAGGGTAACATTTTAATCTGAATCAAACATGATTGTAATTTTAATATTTGATAATAATAATACTCACAGATATTTTATTAACCACGATGATCCTATATACATATGAAATGTGTCATTTTTTCTTTCCCCAGAATGCACGAGAAAGCATGTTTGCTTTTATTAGAAGAAACTGGATGCAACAAGATGTTGCTCCGGGATAAGGAACTTAGGGGAGGACTAGCACTACCGGAAGGATCTAATCTTCAAGTCCTCACAGCTTCGACTGCCCCTGATCTAATAGTTACGTGAGGATTTTTACTGCAAGGCTGCGACTTCTATCATAGCAAGGATGACGGCTTCTGCTACCCATGGAGCAACCAAGGGCCAGGACCCATAATTACCACACTGAATGTAGTGAAATACATATTCCTGACTCCTCTCATATCTAACTTGTACGAACACTTGCAAATATATCAACATAAACCGAAGTGAAACTGCATGACTGGCTGCTCGTACCTTTTTTCCAGTCTTACACACACTAATATATAGCCGAACCGAATCGTACCTTGCATATGTATTGATATCTCAATAAATCATGAAGATATGGTAGATGGTTTACACATATCTGTAGCTAGGAATACAGGTAATAATAGATATCACTATATATGAAATATATATGTACACTAATCCAAATATGGATTTAAAATAGAAAAATGAAATAGTTGTACAACCTTTCAATTAAATCCAGCTAGTCTTTTCTTGTTACATGGGTGAAACATGACTTCTTGAATCTCACCAAACAAATAATATTGTTCCCCTTTTCAAAACAATAAATATTTCATTGTTCATGATAAATTTATCCACTGTAGTGTGCATGTATAATAGCTAACTAGTTAGTTCAGAGCTTTGGTTAATTTCCTATTGATAATTAGTACTCCCTTCCATATCTATTTATTAGGCTTTCACATTGTTTAACAAAAAGTTAGACCAAAAATTAGGTCAACAATATATGGATTCTAAAAATTATGTTAGTGAACTCGTATTCATAAAATGTTTCTAATCATATAGTTTTTGCGATATATAATTCATATTTTCTTGACAAATTATATGGTTTTTCTTAAACCACGTGAGAAAGCTAATAAACTCGATGACGTGGCGGCTCCTGGGCCAGGCCGTCGCTGCTCTGCCTCCACCGCTCAGACCTCCATTTCGGCCTGGCAGCATGACATGTCCCTACCACAATAGCCTCGAGCCTCGGAGCAAGCCAAAACCAGCCTCCTCCATCTCCCAGTTCACCCGGCTGCTCCTGCCACTCGCCACCACCACCTCCTAACGTGCATCGCAGTGTACAGCCGCCAGGGCGTACATCTCATACACACATCTACGACGAGCGCTTGGGAGCACGCTGCCTACTTTCTGCATAAAGCCAGCTGATGTATCTGAAGCATTCCGGTGTGTGTCTATGTTCTTGTCTGAACAATATGCAGAAACTGCATTCTGATAGTGTCGCTTGCACTTTACTTTGGTGATATTGATAGGCACTCATATGTAAATCCATGTTCTTACATTTTAGCACATGTACTTTAAAGAACAGAAAATAAAAAATGAAAAGAAAACTAGTCCAGCCGACAGATGCTATGAATGATGTATAGTATCAGCAGCTCAGAAGATCGCTAGCTGTCCAGTTCTGGTTGCATTGAATCTGCTGAACTAATTGTGGATATGCTGCCAATTTGCAGGGTGATGTTGTCTGGTGTATCACCATGACAATAATATTGCATATGCATGACGGAGCTGCCGATTCCTAATGTTATTAGACACGATCCGTACCTGATGAGAACCAAATGACCAAATTGTTTTGATATTCTCTCTCTGGTCAGTAGCAGGCAGGTCTGTCCAAAACTTTTCCACTCTACGAGAGCCGTTCCTCATTTCATCATTTTCTAGACTCGTTCCATCTTTCCATTCATGTGTTTAACACCTCTCTTTTGATTCTTTCTACATTCTTTCCGAAACAAGTCCATACTTAACCTGCCACATACTGCGTGCAGTAAGCTGATGGTAGTAACCCGTGAGGTGAAGTTGAGGTTGTATCTTTATGTGAATTAAAAAAAAGGAAGATATAGTTGTATATATATAAGGATCAACATTATTCACAACGAGTGATGATTGGTCGAGTATTTTCTTAGTTTGGTACAAGGGATACCTTGAGGTATGTTAGACGCAGTGATCTTTTCATTTAAGTTTTATTATGCACCGGGACTATCTATTTCACATTTGGTTGTTTTTATTTTCACCAACACTTGAAAAAAATAGACCAATAAGATTGTTTCCACTCAGCTTCCACCACTTCTGTCATTCCCTTTATTAATTCCGAACGGGAATCTGCAGGTCTCTTCTTCCATGTCCCTACCATCTCCGTGAAAAAAACACAAATATGTAGTACTGTACCTGCAAATAACCAATACGAAGAGGAAAATTAGTCCTTACTCCCCTAAACTTTAATGTATTTACACTGGATTTACATGTGATTTACGGAAAAACTGATGTATTTACAATGGTATCTTACGGGAAAACTCATGTTTTATAGTGGATTTACATGAGATTGACGAAAAAACTCATGTATTTACAGCGCGGGAAAACTCATGATTTGTGGTTTTACAGTGGTTCCATCTGATGGTATTTATGATAAACTCATGTATTTTCATTTGTATTTACAGTAGAACTTACAATGGATTTACGTTAGAACTGACAGTGGAATTTACAAAAAAAAATGATGTATTTACAGTGGTTTTATAGTGGTACATGCAGTGAGTGGTACTTATGGAGAAAAACTCATGTTCATTTGTATTTACAGGAGCACTTACAGTGGTATTTACAAAAAAAACCTCATGTATTTACAGTTGTATTTACGAATAAAACTCATGTAAATACCATAGTAAAAAAATGAACATTTCTTTAAAGCAGCGACTCATAAAAGTAAAATGCTTCCCTATGGTTTGGAGTTGCAAATGAACATTTCATTAACATTTTTTAAAAAAGAAAAGGTCCTGGAACTACATATACTAAATCACTGAATCACAGCTATTCATACTTAAAGTACATGAATATGGCAACATAGGAGGTTCCAGTGATGCGAGTCACGCATATTAAATTTGCAAAATGAACAACATGGAAAAGTCTTTGTTCTTGTCCACAGGGCTACTGATCTGCTTGCTTAGCCTGAATGGAAGAACGGTCCAGCCCAACCTCATGGCACCGAATGGAAAAGAAACTAGAGATGACCAAATGCAAAGAATTTGAGTGTTGCGAATTGAAAAACACTCGGTTGTTAAATAGCAAAAGTGAATATTTTGGGATGAAAGCTCAAGCTGACATTACCTAAACAACTTTAGAGTCCGAGGGATATCTAAGTTGTCTGCCGCCAGTTCAGATTGAAAGCTCAAGATCATGGAAGGTTAGCTGAGTGTTTAGATGAGCATTTCCTGAGCATATGCATATTAATCTGCAGGACATGGCATTAATCAGATTCTTCGACGTGGCAAATTTTTAATAAATTAATCCGACAGATAGTACTAAATATGACACCAACCCTTAGCCTTTTTTTTCGAGAGCCGCGGCGCAGTGTCTTATCTTTATAGAAGGTGAGGAATAACATTTACAGATAGCAACTGATATGACATCAGCGCTCCCACACCCCTCACACTTTTCTCTACTCCTCCCTCTCTCACCAAGCCTACTCTCGCGCTATCTGTGCGCTCCCTCCCTCTAGCTCGCTCCATAGAAAACTCCTCCTTAATGGCCTCGAGAATCTGTGTGGGGTTTTTATCGTACGTTTCCGAACACCCTCTCGAGTTCCTTTGCTTCCAAAGGGTCCACGCCGTTATGATGATCATGGAGGTGGAAATCTCTTCTGTCCAACTTCCTCACTCTTTTCCTGGCCTCCATCACCATCTTTCCAAGTTTGCCTCTAGGTCCGGTTCTGGATGTTCAAGCCCGCTGCGTGGGACCTCGAACCATACTTGCCTCGTATCTGAACGTGGTGATGTGATCCACTGTATCCTCCTCCTGTAGACATGGTAACATGGATCGGTGTGCTCTGGAGGCCGTGCCACTCTCTGTCCGAGGTCCATAGCCTGTATTTCAAAGCTAGCCAAATGAAGATTTACACTTCTTGGCGCAAGCATTTCCATACCGGTGAACTCATACTCCAACTCGTGCTCCCTTTGCATAGCATCTCATAAGTGCTTACGGGTGTAGTCTCCTGTAGCCGAACCCTTCCATATGATGTGGTCCGGCCTGGTGTCATCCTACGGACCGTATCGGTGCCTCCCACACCCTCGCCATTCTTGCCTGCTATCCTGGTGAGCTCCTCCATTGATATCTTATGAGCACTGATTTGTTTTGCATCGCCTCCGCGACTGTCCTGGCATTCTTCCTCCTCGTTGGGACCTTAGCGCATAGCTCGCCGGCGCCAACTCCTCAACCGCTCAAAGCCATTGTGTGTGGTCAGAAAAACGTATTCCTGCCATCCCCAATGCGAAGGGTGAGAGGCTCCTATAAGGCCCTCTTCCGCCTCCTTATCACCCAAACCCGGCAAGCCACTGCCGGTGCAGCCGAGTCCCGTACGTCTCAGCCAGAGCCATCTCAAACGCAGGGCAAGTCACAGCAGGCGGAGACACTTTATGCCTAGCCCTCCCACCTCTTTAGGTTTACACATAGACTCCCGAGGCTACCAAGCACTTCCCCCCCATGCACCTCATCCTTACCGGCCCAAAAGAAAGCTCTCATCCATCTGTTTATCTCCTCTAGAAGCCACATCGGTGCTTTTGCGACTACTAATTGGTGCACCGCCCGTGCTGAACCACAGAGTTTATGAGAACCAATCTCCCTTCCTTCTTGATGAGGCCTCTTTGCCAAGCCGGCACACACTTGATGACTCTATCTAGCAAAGGTTTGCCACTCCGCCTTTATCGGGGGCCTCGGCGCCAAGCGCAGCCCTAGATACTTTATGGGGGCCGGGCCAGCTGCCCATCTGGGGTTGCAGTCGCTCCTCTCCTGCTCTCTGCTCCCTCTAATGAGCGTGGGCACACGTGGTTTTCACGAGGTTACATACTAGCCCAGACGCCTCTCCAAAAATTTGTAGAATGTGCTTATAACCCGCATCTCCGTCTCTCCGGTTTGAAAAAGAGTACCTACGTCCGCATATAGATGTGTCTGCCAGCGGCGATATGCTGCGAGGTTGAGAACATGTCTCCCTCCACCGCTTTCTTTATAGTTGCGACAAGCCTCCATTGCTGCCACAAAAAGCATGGGTGAGGTGGGGTCCTTATGCAGAGCCCTCGCCTGTACTATGCGGTCTCCTGGGACCCCATTTACCAGCACTCTCGTGTTTAACATTAAAGAAGCAAAGCTATCCACCCAGGAACCTCTCTCAAACCCCATCCTCCCTCGGCACCTCAAACGGGAAACTCCGGAGAGCGAATCGAAAGCACGGGCCAGAGTCGAGTTTGAGATGGGACCCCGTATTCCTCCTGGAGTTGATTTTCCTAACCACTTGTGTTTGTATACAAAATTGTCATGCAAGCTCCTCTTCAGAAACCTTGATTAGTTCATACTAGAGTTCTCAGTATCCTCTCAGCCGGCTGCGCCAACATTTTTAGAGAACAGCTTGGAAAGCAGACAGATAGTGGTGCAGAAGTCCTTCCCATCATGCAGCTCTGTCTTGAGATCAAAGTGATCACGCTCTATTTAGCCTCCCAAACCTCTTCCATCTCCTACTCCAAGTTTCGAACGCCTGCCATGATGTCGTGTTTCGTACCGGCCCGCCCGGCGTACAGAAAGCACCGGTGAAGCCATCCGGCCTGGCGCTCTATCGAGACAACTCTCTAATGGTGTTCCCAAACTTCAGCCTCCTCCCCAGAGAACATGCGCTCCAACTCATGCAAGTCCGTGGTGGGGATCTCCGAGGACCTCAAGCTCCATGCCATGTCTCGTTTGGACAACTCCCAACAGTTCCAAGTATGCCTCAGTGAAGACCTCGTTTTTCTGCTCTTGCTCGAGGTGACTAGGGTCTCACCCACCACGACCGCCGAAATACAGTTTTGTTCATACTCAGCCTAGGCCACGTGAAACAACTTGGAGTTGGCATCTCCTCCTTAGCCACCTCCTTTCGATCTACTGCACAATATAGTTCGCTCAGCGGCCAAGCCCTGCTTGCTGTAAGCATCTTCGTGGCTTCTGGCCTCTGCCGGGCGACGAGAGGTCTCGCCTCTTGCGCCACATCGAATGTTAGGATCAAGGTGTTCGCCATGGCCGATCTGATCCCCCCCATTGCCAACTTTCCTTTGTCCCAGCGTAAGTACTCCACAGTGGAAGAGCGATCAGCAGCTTAGAAGGATCCACGATCCTAGGATCACATCTCTCCACTCCTGAAGTGCCCTCGTCAAAAGCCTCAGCAGGCAGTGCTCAAATTTGAAACGTCATTTGGGCTGAGCCGCGCCCAGTCCAGGCCTAATAGAGACAGTCCATTTCAAGACGACAACGCTGTGAACGTCCGGGTGTAGCAAATCCCAATCCTTGAGACAAAGCACGATCTGTGCGTGTGGCGTGGGAGCTCTCTCTCTCTGAATACTCCACATGTACATCCTCCCATGCAGATATAAGTCCTTCATTTCATGCTCTGTCACGAACTGCCGGGAATCTCGCCATCATGCTCCCGGTCTAGCCTCTCATTGTTCTTATCCTCCGCATGTCGAAATCTGTTAATCCATCACCAGCCAAGGTCCAGACATGAGGGCTCTCCTCATGCTTGACTCCCTCATGAACTCCAATTTTCTCCTCCGTCATTGGGCCCATACCACGGTAAATTAGCCACCACCTATTGTTGTCCACGAGGAATTACTTCCGGTGATCGTGCCAGTGCAGGGGCTAACCCTCTCCACCTCCGGGACCGAAGTGTTCCAAGCAAGCAATCCTCTCTAGTATCTCTTGCCCGGCACAAAGACATAACCATCAAGGATGGCCCCAAACTTCTGTGGCCGAAGTCATCAATTATCAGAGTCCTGAAATACCCACTAGCTAACTCTCATAGACTACAAACTCTCTAATAGCACTCCTTTTTTGGCTGGAGTCGTTCAAACCTCGAACGTTCGACACAACACTAAAGAAAGATATCCATAAAGAAAACTACAGACGCTCCACTCCATCGAGGGCCACCCAATGCGCCACTCTCGGCGGTCTGCGACTCGTAAAGCTCGGCGGCAGCTCCTTCCGGTGGACGCCAACACTCCCACGTGCGAATCGCGGATAGTCAAGCCTCCCGAACCGCACCAGTCCTCCTCCGTGGCCGACGGGTTCTCCGGGCAGATCCCAAGCGCCGGCTGTTCCAGCAGCTGAGGCCTTCTTGCCCTGCATGTTTGGCGCATGTCGCACTGTCCTCCTAGTCACTCTCTTCAGGTGTGAAGGCTCACCTCCAGCACCCTCAGCTTCGAGGCTCTCTCGACCTCGTGATGGAGTGGAGGAGCAAGGCGTTTAGGATGAAGCACGAAACGCTTGATCCGCTCCATCTCTTAATCGCTCAGATCCAACTCTTCTCACATCGCTGTTCCTGATTTCCCACGTCAACCTCTCTTCTCTCCTGCGTATTTTCTCACATGGGACGAGTTGCATGCTGCTTATTGGGTCTGGCTGGAAGGATGGCGCTCTGTGATTCCTCCAGCTCGTGAAGTTAAGCACCCGGTCCACCAAGGCCTCACAGGCCTGAGCCGCCGCGTGATTCCTCTGAGGTATTTCCACTGGGGCAGCAAAATAATCTTCCTCGCCCTGTCCTTTTCTCGCCACGTCTTGGCTCTCCACCGAGCAGGTCTCCCCCTTATTACGTACCTTTGTCCGCCCCAGCCACGTCGCTGGAGCCAGAAGAAAACCTGGGGATAAAACTCTCTTGGCCCAATCGGATCAACAGCATTGCCTTGGCGGCTACACCAGGATCCATCTCAAGTCCCCAGGTAAAGATCTCTACAGCATCCTGCCAAACTACTTTATCCCGGGCCGGGTGCCTCTGTCTGCTGGCGCTCCTGTACCCTTGTCCACTACCCGCTCCTTCCTCGTATCCTGCCTGTCCCCATCTCCTTGGTCCAAACAAAACGGCTGCACCACCTCCTCCTCCTCATACTTTTTCTAAGCAGTGAGCAGCTGATCCTCTCCTCCGGCCTGTAGACAGAGATGGGCAACGTCCTGACCCGCTGCTCCCAAGCCAGGACGACCACTTTAAGCAGGCCTCTTTTGACTGAGCATAACCCTGCCGCCAGTGATATATGAAATTTAATTTCCATCTACACCAGATATTCCCAGAGATATATAGGAAATTGCATCTTCACTTCATTTCACATGCTAGCATAGTTTGTGCATTGAATAGATGAAATCCATGTACAAGAGAAAAAGATGTGAGTTAAAATGAAGAGTTGTAGGGGAAGTGGGAACGGAAGGCATCACCAACGATCGAAGAAGTAGCAACAGACCTTTGGCTGTTGATAGCTACCTTTCTAGTGAAAATTTTGTCATGTTTTACTTTGATTATATTGAATTGTAGTAGATGTCTTGTTCTCAACAGGGTTCAGACTAATAGGAACTAATTAACTGATTTTTGATGACAGAAATTGTACAAATTACCTGCTCTAATTAGTGAAATGAATCAGAATCCTGTAGCAACTCCGATACAGAGCAACTGAAACACACAAGCCAGCCGAGTAGAGCATGATCTGCATTGCAAGAATTTCTGAAAAAATTGCAGAAACTCGAATACGTGCTTTTAATCTCTTCTGGTGTTATCACCCCGATGTTTCTTCTGACAACATGCCAACTAGCTCAAGCCAGGATGGAACATGTCTACGTTGGGATCAGACATCTTTGTTTTTCAGATATGTTCAGCCTCATGAGGCATCTGCACTAACAGAGAACACAAAAAACGATCGATGCGAAGGACAGAGTCCTTCCACTACGGGAATGGGAGAAGAGGCCGGCGGGCGAGCCTGTGCGCCGACGGCCAAAGGGCCGTGGCGCCACAGCCCGGAGCAGCCCAGGGAAGCCGACCGTCGGCGTGTGCCCCGTCCGACGTAGAAGTCAGCTCACGCCGAGGGCAGCCGTCGGCATAGCCTGGCCCTCGGCACACCGGCATCGCCTGCCCTCGCACCCGCGCCGTCACTGCCCGCTCACGGCGTCACACAGACGCCGAGGGCTACCCTCGGCATAGGGCATGGCCCCTCTATGCCGACAGCCACCTAGATTTTTTTTATTTTTTTTTCTTTTTTCTCTCTCTCATATTACTTTATATTATGTTTCTATTATTTATTTACTAGTATGAATTATGTAAAAAAGGTTCTATTTTTTAAGAATTCGACGATGCATTGCATATATGTAGGTCCCACGGGTGACGCTCTTCGCAGACGGGTCAACCGGAGCCACTAGGCCGAACTTCTGCTATCTATCTACATATGTCCTTAAACATTTAGGAAAAATTCCATTGCTAACCCTAACTCCAACCCTAACCCTAACCGAGGCCATTCCCGCCCTAGGGTTTCCCGCTTCTGCGGGCCAACTTTCTATTTTGCGAACATTTTGGTAACCCTAAACCTCACCCGGATCCTATCCCTAACCCTAACCCTAGGGGTAGATCTGCGGGGTCCCCGCCCTAGGGTTTGGCTAACCTTGCATGTACCCGGCGTTGACGATTTCCGCATACATGGGCTAGCACTTGGTAAAATCCAGGATCTGTATGTGGAAACTCCCGCCACGGCTCAAACAGAGCCTATTTTGGTAAAGTATGCCCAACCTATGGTTTCCATGTACATATGTCCTAAACAAACCAAAGCAAGTAAAAAGTCCATTGGTAAACCCTCACACGGAGAAAGCTATAGGGGTAGATCTGCGGGGTCCCCGCCCTAGGGTTTTCCAAGATACAGACCATCGGAGCGTCGGAATCCCTGGAAAACTTGCATATGCCCATAACATATGTGTAAAATTGTGATGTAAGGTTTGGCTAACCTTGCATGTACCCGGCGTTGACGATTTCCGCATGCATGGGCTAGCACTTGGTAAAATCCAGGATCTGTATGTGGAAACTCCCGCCACGGCTCAAACGGAGCCTATTTTATGGTAAAGTATGCCCAACCTATGACCATGTGCATATGTCCTAAACAAAGCAAAACAAGTAAAAAAGTCCATTGGTAAACCTCGCACGGAGAAAGCTATAGGGTAGATCTGCGGTCCCCGCCCTAGGGTTTACAGATCACCGGAGCGTCGGAATCGCTGGAAAACTTGTGTGTGTCCACATGAAAGTGATTTGAGAAGGTTTTATATCCAAGGCTACCCCAAGGTGGTGTCCGGCTTCTCATCGGGGGGTTCCTACACTTAGGCAGATTCTGGATGTATAGGGGAACTCCTCGGAGGATGAGCTGAGCTTGGGATCATATGGGATGATCCTTATTTACACATGTACCTATGACCTAACCAAGCTAAAATGGAGGCATATGCCCACAAGAGGCCCCGATGGGATGCGATCAAAAGGAGTAGACAGCATGGTCCAGCTTACTAACTAGGGTTGATCGAGAGATCGTGAATCAGGAATGGCCCCAAAACTTGTTAGTGATATGGTGCAGGATATCATACATTTTTGAATGATACTAACGTCTGCCACATCTCACCTTCTGACTTAATATTTGCTTGAATTTAATCTAGACTTTGGCCCACTAGGATATCATCCATATATGTGAATGAGGATTCGAGTGATTGCAAACAGCAAGTCACAAGGTACCTATCCCCCTCCCATCCGACGTTCTTGAGCCATCCAACGGCTGAAACAAAGCAAGGCAAAGCTGAATGCGGTTTGCTCGAATCTAAACCATCGGGCCGGCCGTTGTCAACACCGGATTTTTAAAGTCCGGATGCCTATTATGCCGTACATGCAATCCCAGGAATATTGTTGTTGCAGACATAATAGTTGAATATCATAGAGTCATCATTTATTACAACACATAATCGTCTTACAGGGTAGATCACATGATCCAATATTACAATATTAGTTGATCGTCTAGATCACTTGAACATCTAAATAAACGGAGACGAAGTAGTGTGGCTATCTCTATAACTAATCCACAGGTCAACGCTTGACGTCAGAAGACTCCTAGTTGTGCAGCTCGCCCCTTCATCTTCTTTTCTTTCTTCACAAGATGTTGTCCACGGCCATTTTGAATAGCCAGGGACAAAGCCATGAGTACTTTTAAAAGTACTCGCATGCAAACTAATACTAGTGTAATCATTACTAATTGTAGTAAAGGGGCTACTAAGCTCTAGGTTTTATTTGCATAAAGCCAAGTTTATTTCATAAACATTTAGTAAAGATACTTGAATCACTAGACACTAACTCAAGTGGGAACAGTAGTGTCATTCCCACAGCTCTGTTGTGATAATTCAATTCAAATTCACCATTCACCTTTCAAAGTCAAGTCACCGATCATATGTCACATTTTCATGTGTGGTGTGGAACAGTATAGCCTTTCCAGTAATCATGCTGTGGACACAGCTATTGAATAGTTCTACACTGCTTAAGTCATTTGCCAACCCTGTCTTGCAATAATCCAGTCAGTTCGCCCCAGCCTGATTTATCGTCCTTGTGTCGGGTTCAACCCCTCTAACCATATGTACCTTACTCTACAGTACAGGCCTCTCTGGGCTTGGCCTCCCGGTGAAAACCGCAGTCAGCCCGGGAACTGGGGCTTGGGCCGGACAATTCACCTCATTCACGTCATATCACCTCATTTCTTTTGTATAAAACTGACTATTCTTAGATGACGCTTGTTTGAGGGAACCCATATAAAGCATAATTTCTAGTTAAGCCATGTGGGTATTGTGGGGGTACTCAAAATTGGAATGGTATAGCATCCGAACCCAACCATGAGTTTTATATAAATCATCATCTTCTCTTGGTCATATTCACCTTCAAAGTCATTCAATTGAATGAACCATCATTCCAAGGTTTCAACTTCATTTCAAAGTCACATGTTCCCATCTAGAGTAGTCAATTTTGTTTGTTAGCACTAGCAACTAATCCAGCTTGTCTTATGTTGCTGAATGCTATTGTTCTACTCTATATCTAAACCAAGTGAATCATGAATCAAAAACTAACTTTGATAAACCAAATCAAAAACTTGTAAGGTAAAAACTTGGGATAGGATTATTAAGCACTATAAATAAAAAAGAGGGGATGAGACTACACTTGCTCTTGTAGAGCTTGCCTTATAGTATCTTGAATATATTAGCTTACCCATGATTGTTGGTCAAAGTGATCAAGTGTTCTTCTTCTTCCTCTTGGTAGAATACCCTCTTCCTCTTGATAGTCTCTGGTACTAGCGTATACATGAATACGAGGATACAATCACCAAACAACACTTAAGTAATCTTAATTAGCCTTAATGGCCAATGATCTAGCATCACTACTTACATTTATTACAAGATTATGCTAAGGTTTCCTTATTTAATAATAGGAAAATAATTTCCTCTCGTGAAAATGGAGTTAGGGTTTCTCTTTGGTTTATGGAAAATAATTTCCTCTCATTCTAAATCTTCTTAGATTTAATTTCTCTTATAGATAATGTATTGACCTAGGTTGACTAAGTCCCTTCTCTTCATACTATCATTTGAGGAAAATAATTTAAATGAGGTTCCATACCTCATGCATTTTAATACTAACATGGTAGTGTTTTAATGCCATCAAATAATTCAATATGAGGTTACCTAGACTATGATCACTACCTCATATTGGATTACTTGAGAACAAGATTTAAATGAGAGGGGTATCTCTCATATGATTTAACACATATTTGTAACTAATTTAAAGGACTAGTATTGAGTTGATTTAATATTTTTAAATAACCAGGGATGATCCCTTGTTGACCAAAGTCATTTACACTTAGTATTTTGAGAAAGTGAGTTAAATGAGATTCATCATCTCATGAATTTAATTAATTTAAATATTATTTAGATTTATAAGGGAGCAAGTATGAGCCTAGCTAATTAAGGGTCCACACATTAATTCATATATTTGAGAAAGATGATTTAAAATGAGGTGAGCACCTCATACTATTTTAGTAACACCTTGTAATGTTTTAATATTATTAATTAATTAAAAGTGAATTTTAATTGACCATGGGATCTACTTCATATTAATATGGTGGAGGCAATATTTAAATGAGGCCTAAGTGTCTCATATGATTTAATAGATAGGTTTGAAATATTTAAAGACTACTTATGAGCAGGATTAAGTATTTTCAAATATGAACCTATGGGTCATTAATTATGTGTTATTAATTCTTATTGAACTATTTGGACTAATGACTTATGTGAGAAGCTATACCTCAATTAAGTTAAACTATCCTCTAAATGATTTAAAAATCTATAATTAACTAAGCATGAGACTTATTTGATAAAGGTCAGTACCTCTATTACTTAAGCTCTAATTTAAATGAGAGAAGACCCTCATACTATTTAAGTAATTCTATGTATGTATTAATGCCTAAAGATGACTCATAGTCATTATTTAACTCTAATTCCATGATCATGCAAAACAACCATGCTATATTTTTACATAAACAATTAAAATTATGTCAAATGTGATTTATTAGAGTTGGAATCAACTTAAAATCATTTTCTAGATAATTTCTAATATTTATTTAAAAGGAAGAAAAGTCCCTGCCTTGTTATTTTTATCATTTTAAATTTTATTTCGAATTTGGACTGAGGCTAGTGGCATTATTTAGATAATTTCATGAGCTTTCTAAATATATAAAATTTGTTAAATTTAACCTTAACATAAAGACAGTGTCCAATTTTCATAACTTGTACTAGGGTTGTTCTTGCTTTACTTGGACATGGGTTAGGGTCAATTTAATAGTGTTATATTAGGTTGAGAGATGGTTTCCCATCATTTGGTCAGGTTTAGAGGCATAGATCAAGAATTGTAAATTGGCTATGTGCCACATATGCCTCTATGCATATGTTGCATTTCATTTTAAATTTGGTTTTGCTCCGTGGATTTGGTGTTGTTAGTGTTGATCTACTATTTCCCCCATTTATAATAAGTCCTAGGGTCAATTTTCTTAAATTCCCTTATTTACTATTTTACTCTCATATGCCTCTATGGCATTTTTAGTTTTCTTTTTATTCTTTTTGGTTTCAACCTAGAGATGATTTAAGAGGTACTACATAAGGTTTATAAAGCTTTTCCAATCCTTTAAGTAAAGTGAAAGATCTAGGGTCAAGATTTATAATTATAGCCATGCCTTTTTTCTTATTTAATTTCCTTTTATTTTATTTTAACTAGGATGATAGGAGGGGTGAGGTTTAGGGTTAAGATCATTTCAAATACTAATAACAAGCAATCATAGCAATAACACAAGAATTAAGCAAGATCACTATGTATCATACTCTATTTAATAAAAAGTTTTTGTTGGTTCCAAAATTTGGAACTAGTGAAATTCATTTGTTTTATTTTGAAATTCTGGGATGTTACATTGATGGGAGCAGCGGGGGCGCGGAAGTGGGCGAGCTCGAGGAGTCCGGAGCGAGCTCCACGGCGCCGGCTGGACGCGTCCCGGTGGTGGCGGGGTCGTTGGTGAGTGGCGGCGCGCGGGGTGCAGTGCCGGCGCGGGCAGGAGCGAGCCCTGGCCGTGGCGGCGCGGGGCCTCCTGATGAGGCGCAGCGCCTTGGCCTGGTTGCCGCGCTGGAAGTACGTGAGGGCCTTGTCCCAGTCGAGGCGCGCATCGCGGCGACATCGCCCGCACTTGACGCCGGCGGCCTGAGAGAAGGGGTAGGGTTTACGGGGTTTGCAGTTTCTTCATTATCGGGGGAAATGCCACCTTTTTCCTCAGACAGGAAATGAAATGAAACTGGGAGAAGTCGTTCGTGGAGTTATGTGCAGACGTTCGTAACATTCCAAATATATGATATCCTGCACTATATATATCATCACAACAAACAAAAACTTGGTTCAACTAGATTTGGTTCAGATTTGCTTATTCCTTATTTCAGTTTTACATCATTGACTCGTTTAAATTTTACATAGTGATGTTTTATCAGAATGTTAAGACTGAAAACTATCTACAATACTGAATATTACTGTATTCTAAAATAGTCAAAACTGCAGTCTGTAGCTTCGGTGTTGGTTCAGATTCGAGCAAACTGCATTCGGCTTTGCCTTTGCTTTGTTTCAGCCGTTGGATGGTCAGTGAACGCGAGATGGGAGGGATAGGTACGTTGCTTGTTGCTGTTTGCAATCACTGAATCCCGACCTCCACATATAAGGATATCCTAGTGGGCCAAAGTCTAGATTAAATCTAATGAAATGGTTAGCGGAAGGTATATATGTGCGGACGTTGGTATCATTCAAAAATGTATGATATCCTGCACCATATCACCATGCAGGACAGCAGTTCAACTGAACCCGCTGGCAGCGCCACCCAAACCCTACCAGATCGACCGCGCCGTCAAACCCATCTCCCCACCTCCTTCCCGAGCCGCGCCGCTGCCCGTGCCTCCGCCGCCACCCGTCGCAGCCCCCCCGCGCCGCCAGCCCCACCGCAGCCACCGTGCCTCCGCCACCACCCGTCGCAGCCCACCGCGCCTCCGCCGCCACCCGTCGCAGCCCACCGCGCCGCCCCCCCCCGCCTCGGCCCACCGCGCCGCCAGCCCCCACCTTCCACCTGCCGCCACCACCTGCCCCAGCCCCCCTCACCGCACCGCCGCACTAGCTCACTACGCCACCGCCGCCCCA
The DNA here is from genome assembly GCA_030979885.1 of Lolium multiflorum. NCBI lineage: Eukaryota > Viridiplantae > Streptophyta > Magnoliopsida > Poales > Poaceae > Lolium > Lolium multiflorum. Next base: position 46,076,589 of record CM061749.1, on the reverse strand, counting down.
GCCCGGCCACACTGCTCACCCGCCGGCCCCGTCTCCTCTACAAAACCAGCCGAAATATGGTTGATTAGTTAGTTAGTTGTTCGTTAGGATAAATTGGTTAATTTAGTTAGTTTGTTTGTTAGTTGTTAGTTAGGATAAATTGTTATTTTGTAGTTAGCTTAGTTTGTTAGTTAGTTGAATTTATTTATTGACTATTTCATTTATTGTTTAAATATAAGCACCGAGCGTAAACACCCACAGCTGTGACCTGGGATCTTGGCGCGGTCACTCCGACCCCATTATTGTGCCACACTCCACGTTCGACACTCGCCCGCGCGATTCTCTCCGAATCGCGAGGTGAGCTAAAACATCCCGCCTCCCCTTCTCCGCATTTTCTTATGTCACTAGATTCATTTTCCAAGTCCAGTTGCGTAACCTAGGTGTCACTTCCCGTCCGCGAGCGTTACGCGGATAAATATGCATTAGTGGTCGGCATATTTGAACCGTAACGCTTGCGGCATTTACGGGACAGTCGGCGGATGCGTAGTTGTCTACGTTTTCCATGTTCTACTCCGGTCCGAGTCAGGATTTTGGCGGCGCCTCCCCGTTGTTCTCCGGATGCACATCCTCTCGGCTTTTTGCCGAGACGTGTATCGGGAGAGCAGCGGGGAGGTGCTGCCGAAATTCTGACTTGGACCGGGGTAGAGCATGGAGAACGTAGCCAACTACGGATCCGGCGGCTGCTAGGAGCCCACCTAGTAGAGATGTAGGTTGATGCATGCGTTTCGCCCGGTAAAATAAAAATATGATGCATTTAATTTCCTATTTGATATAAATGCTATGTATGTGGTTTGGCTCCCAATAAAGCAGAGGATGGATGATAATGGATGGATGTACAATGAGCGTGTTAGTGCGACAGAGAAAACAGCTGAGTGGACAAGGAAGACCCATTTTCTAGTGAATGAGTTAGCGCGTGGTACAAAGGGGCTGGTTCGGCCACTTTGCCCTTGTGTTCGCTGCGTGAAGCGTCTCCGTCGTGGAAAGGATGAAATGTATAAACACCTTCTGCAATATGGGTATATGCATGGGTACGTCCCGGAAGTCGACTTTGATGAGCGCGAACGTGACAGAGGTGAGGTGATGCGGCAGCGGCTCAATGGCAATGAGTACGATGGAATTAGAGACTTTCTAGATGATCTCGTCCATGCCGATGTCCCGGATTCGCCACCTCCAGAACCGGAGGCGCCGCCAGAACCGGAGGCGCCGCCAGAACCGGAGGAACCAGAGCCAACCGCGAAGGCCTTCTATGATATGATTGCCGCGGCTAAGAGGCCTCTGTACGAGGGCGCCGCGATTTCTCAGCTCGATGCCATCTCCCAATGTCTAGCTGACAAGACCCGGTACAACACCACCGTGAGGGCTTTGAAGCAAGTCTGAAAACAACTGGTAACATGTTGCCCAAAGATCATTGTCTGCCTCAAAGCCTGCACGCGACGAGGAGAATGATGAAGGACCTCAACATGGATTATCAAAGGATAGACTGTTGTCCGAAAGGCTGCGTTCTATTTTGGAGACAGTATGCGGAGGACAAGTACTGTCCCATCTGTAAGCAGTCTAGGTATGAAGAGGTAACGGGAAAGGATGGTCAGGTGAGGCAGTCAAGCACCGCAAAGTCGATTCTTCGATATCTCCCATTCATAAAAAGAATCCAGCGGCTTTACATGCATGATTGAAGTGCTTCTATCGTGTGGACCCGGAGCATGAGACGCAGGCGCGTCTCACTTTGCGTGGCGCTTGCGAGAGGTTGACACCGCAGCAGTGGTACAACCAAAAGGTCACCTGCGCTAGTGCCTTCTGGGCTAACAAGGGTAAGAGGGTCAAGAAGGAGTACTATGTTGGTAACCAGCCTACGGATGAATGGGCAATGACCATTGAGGAGTACATGTCGGTGAGTAAAATGTCAATGAGATTCTACATTGCTGCTAAGTTTTCATTGGATTATCTTGAGTTGAGTATTGCGTTTTCAGGTTTGTCCCGAGTGGGCCGAGCAGCATAGGGAGGCATGGGAGGAGCTGATTAGGGCGAGGTGGCTCAGGTTGGACGAGGAGTTTGCAGCCGTGTCGAGGCGTAACATGGAGAACCGAGGCACCGGTGGCACACACTGCGCGGGAAGCCGCGACTACACCCGCTTCAAGGGGAAAAAGGTATGTATATACATGGAACGATCTTCTTTCATTTCCCGTCATGTCACATTTGTGATACGCATAACTTTTCTTTTCGCGATGCAGGTGGCCGAGGCACCACCTGGGGTGGTGCTTCATGATGCCCAGATATATGACATGATGCGGACGAAGCAGAAGCCCAATCCCGCATTGCCTCAGCCACAGTACTACGGCAATGCCAAGGCCGCCAAGGAGGACTACTGCGACATGGTGTTGTCTCGTCACCCGGAGGTGGATGACCCCTTGAGCATTCCGATCGACGAGGAGTCGTTGGTCCTGTCGGGGCACGGGCGTCCGCATGGCCGTTTCCCCTTTCTGAATAAGGCGGTCAAGCCTACCCCAGCCACGAGCTACACGCGTCTCAAGCATACCCTCACCGCCGACAGCCCCCAGCCTCGTCCACGGCCTGCTCGTCCACCCGCCTACGATGTAAGTTTTCCTCATTTTCATCCTCTTTCCGGTTTTCCTTCCTACATGGCTAAGTGTTGATGAGATTCATTGTTTCTGAAATTGTAGCCTAGTTCGAGGCGGCCTTCGAAGCCTGCAATGAAGCGTATCAGCAGGCCGCTGCCCAGTGGAATAGGCAGAATACGGCCTACATGGCGTATATAGGAGTAAGTCTGAATCTTTCTTCTCGCTAGTAGATGACAAGTCTCAGTTTGATGCTTTATTTCTGCAAAGCCTAACTTGTAACCTATCTTGCAGGAAATGATGATTTCTATGTCTACTGGTACACCGCCACCGGCTCGAGTTACCGTGGCGGGGGACATGCCTATCATGCCATCGAGGGCAGCTTTCGCTGCGACTTACTACGGATCCACACCGGAGGTAAGTTCTTTGCCAAACCGGTAGTTACCACTTCCCTTTGCATCGCAAGTTGCTAACATGTAGGGAACACGTAGGGAACGGGATGCTCCGGGAACCAGGCCTCGCCGGGTGGGCGCGAGGTCACACCGGTTCATGAAGGTGGTCGGTCTCCTGGGCGTTCTGCTGGTGCCTCTCCGTCGACTACTCCTGGGACTACTCCCGGTGCCTCTCCGTCGACTTCTCCTGGGCGTAGCACCGGTCCTTCTCCAGGTGGTTCTTCTGCAGCTTCTACCGGAGCGCAACCCCGGGCTGCTCGTTTCGCCAACGATAAGGGCGGACACACCCCGCCCGGGTCCTTCCTCCTTCAGTCAGCTCACACTATCTATGCGCTTGCTTGCTACTACTATGTATTTGGATGACATGGCACTCTCCTCTTGTATGCTATTATGTGCACCATGTATGCTACTATGTGGATTTCATGCTATTTATGTGAATTATGGTGAATTTGGATGAATTTGGATGTATTTGGATGTATTTGGATGTATTGGACCTGCTGAACTGAATTTAGATGAATTGGAACCCAATTTAAATAGAAAAAA